>PKMM01007473.1:286470-331769 GCA_002933915.1 Eutrema heterophyllum | reverse complement strand
ATATATATATATATGAATAATCCTTCAATGGAATATACATGAAGAATGATATTTGCATATTTTAACTCTTTTTAGCATGCATCTCACTTAGCTTTTGTGTCTTTTATATGTATTCTTATGGATTTTCTTTAGCATTTCATCAACTTGTAGTTGTTAGTTGGTTTAAAGTAGGTCCTAGCGAGTCTTGCATTGTTTGGAATGTTTCTAGGTACTTATGGAGGCATCGAGGAGTTTGGAGCTGATGTCACTTGGATTAAGAGCGAAGGAGATGACCAAAAGAAGAAGAACAAGGCAGGACAAATGGCATCGGGCGGTGGTATCGGGCAGTAGCACCCTGATATCAAAAATTGGAGCATCATCAACTTACTAGGAGATCCATCAGTCAGTGGCCATTGGTCCTCGGCACTCGCTGCGTTTTTACCCGTCGTCTCGGCTACACTCCATCGGCCCGTGGCATTGGCATGTGGGATCCCGATGCCAGTCCACCAGTAGATCCATCGGCCCGTGGCATCGGCCACCGGTTCCCGATGGAGCCTGCGCATGACCCAAACCCACCGGGTCAATACCCAGTTTGTCACGAGTTGACCTGGTTCGACCCATTTTCCTTTAAATGCAAAAAAATCTTATTTTTGCAATCACTTTTTTGTTCTTGTTTTGAAAAACCCTTTCCTTTTGAGGGAATTTGTAAGAAACATCTTTGGTTTTATGCAATCTACATCTTTATTGTTTTGATTTCACCTTCTATCTTCCTTCTAATCATGAATATTAACAACTTTAAAATGGGTTTTGTTGGGATTAGCATGATTAGTGCGTAGTCTTATAGGATCTTTGGGTGAGATAGATTAAGGTGATTTTAGAGTTGATCCATGATGTTAGGGGTTTATATTATTTGTTTTCCTTCCTTATTTAATGTTCCTAATGCTAGATTAGCATTGATCATGTTGATCTAGATCATAGAGATTTCTCGCCGGGAATGTGTTCGATGAAATTCCCCAATGAACTATTTAAGGGATCTACATTCTTGGCCTATGGAAATAGTTGTCCAAGGTGTTTGTTGGTTATAAGACCTTGTGTTTAATGCTTGTTAATTGCTTAATTACAAATGGGAGTTTGTTCTTAATTAAGTAATTAGCAAGGTGATTAGTACCACATAAGTAGATTAGTCTTAATTAGTGGTCTAAACCTAAGGATTAGCATTGATTGAGTATATTGACATCATGGATTAGCTCTAGATCACCCGAAATCAATAACCTCACCCTTGGATTCGTCTTTTATTATTGTCTTAAGCTCGGTTAAGTTTCTTGTTTAGTTTATTGCCTTAGTTTTGTATTGTTTGCTTTTAATTTCACTTAGGGTGTTAGAAAACCTCTCTTGATTAGCTTAGATTAAGTAGTTTCATGCATTCCTAATGCATTAGTTTTAACCCTTATGGATTGATCCTCAAATATGGAATGACATGAGTACGTTTGAGTAATTGATACGAAAACATTCTTTATCAATTTGGCGCCGTTGCCATTGGGGTTTAGCATTAATCATTAGGATTTTGAATCTTCTTGAGACTAAGTTTTAGTTTTCTTTGGTTACTAATCATCTCCACCTTGTTTACTATCTCTCTATCTAGGTGTGTATGAACGTGCCCAACTGGCGAAGTCGTGGTCCAACAAATTTGGTTTATAGAGTTAACGACATACGTGCATTGGAAAGAGAGAACGCAAGAGCACATAGAGAACGCGAAGAATTGCACACCAAGAACGGGTTGAGATGGATAACGTTGATGAGCCACCGGTTCAACATGAAAGTCACGTTGGGAATGCTAATGCTCAAGGGGTTGGAGCTAATCAAGGTGCACGAGCACCAAACCATCCACCAAGAGCACTAAGATTGATAGGAGCGGGTGATGCACCAAACGCTCATGGAAACCGCACCGGTATTCTTCCATCGGTGGTTGAGAATAACAATTTTGAGATCAAGGCGGGCCTTATCCAAATGGTGCAAGGAAACAAGTTCCACGGTTTAGCAATGGAAGATCCGCTTGACCACTTAGATCAATTCGATAGGATTTGCGGGATGACCAAGATTAACGGTGTTTCGGAAGACGGTGTCAAGCTGTTAGTACTTTAGGGTATTAATTTTGAGCTTATCAAAATTTCGCGTCGTTGCCGGGGATTCTTAATTCGCCATTAGATTTTAGTATAGAATTTTGACTAAGTTCGATAGTGTCGAGCGACACCACCCACTGTCGGTCGATACTCATCGTTTTATTTTACTCTTTTTCTTATTTTGGTTACTTACGTGCTTTGTCTTTTGTGTTTCAGGTGTATGCCTACTCGTGAAACCCGGAGAAACAAGAGCACTTAACTAGTTAATCTTTCCAACAAGGAGCTAGCAGATTTGGAACGCATAAAAAGGAAAACAAAGAAGCTAGCAGAGATGAATAATCCAGTGGTATTGACTCGTGATGATGCTGGAGCTTTGAGAGACCAAGAGGGTCATTTGTGCAATGAGAGAGGGCAACGACTTGATGGAGATGGAAACGTCATTGTCCCTCTAGTTGTTGTTGATGAGATTGCCGCGCCAGCTGCGCGCGGCAATGAGAGGAATGTTGGGAATGTTGTGGTTGATCGCGGTAGGACAATTGGTGAGTACAACATGCCTGATCAGTTCTATGCCAATCGATCAGCAATTCGCCCTCCTGCTTTTCAGAGGAATGACTTTGAGCTGAAACCTGCATACTACACTCTTGTGGGTCAGCACCCTTTTCATGGTCTTTCTCATGAACACCCCATGTATCACATTGAGAGGTTTGAGGACTTGGTTACTAGCATTAAGTACAATGGAGTGTCCAATGATTTCCTTTTCTGTAAGCTTTTCCCATACTCTCTTGGTGGGGATGCAGCTTATTGGCTTAAGCAGTTGCCGCCTGGATCACTGACTACCTGGGAGGAGACTAAGAATGCCTTCTTGAACAATTTCTATGATGATGCAAGATCCGAGGAGCTTAGGAATAAGATCTCCCAATTTTCTCAAGGAGCGACTGAGGCGTTTAAGGCTGCTTGGGTGAGATTCAGATCATATCAGAGGGATTGTCCACATCACGGGTTCACTAAGGTTCAGTTGCTGGGTATCTTCTTCAGAGGGATTGATTGGAGGTATCAGATGGCCTTAGATGCTGCAAGTAATGGGAACTTCAACAACAAATATCCTCACGATGCTTATATACTTATTGAGAACTTGGCATCTAGCAATAGTACTAAGAATGCAGACTTTGAGCGAAGAAAGCTGACTAGAAGCATGGATGGACCACATATTGCTGAGGTTCAAGCTAAGCTGGATTCAGTGCACAATCTTTTGATGGGAAAGACAATAAAGGCTGTTCATTTTGCTGATGAGGTTGAGAATTTCAATGAAGATGAAGTGGAAGATGTTAACTACATTGGTGGTTCTGGTTTTCAAGGTCAGAGAAATCAATACCACCATAACAACAACAGAAACTTCACCAACAATACTCAACAAGGAGGGTACAAGTCTGATGTCAATCCAACTGGTTTTGGGTCAAATCAATTTACCCATAAGCCATTCTAGAGCAGTGGCTATACCAGGAACTATGGGAGTTCGTCTTATCAACCTCTGCCTGCTAAAACCCCATAGAACAAGGTTGAGTCTATGCTTGAACAGATTCTTCAGGGACAGCAGAAGATGACAGTGGATTTCAATGGGAAGATGGATGTTATGTACACAGACCTGAATGGAAAAATCGAGGCTCTCAGTATTCATCAGAAGAAGCTGGAAACTCAGGTTGCCCAAACTGCAAGTGCTGTGAAGAGGCAAGAAGGTTTTCTCCCAGGGAAAACAGAAGATCCAAGGGCACACATCAATGCAATCACCTTGAAGAATGGAAAAGAGGTCAATCCAGGAGTGAAAATTGGCCTAACTGCATGAAATTTCGTCGATCTTGACGATGAGGATTTAGAAATTCCCAGGGTGTCGACCGACACCACCTAGTGTCGATTGACACAAGTGCAGATACTTTCACGAGACATCTCAAAACCCCGTGTATCGATCGATACCACCCCTGTATCGATCGACACTGACCATGCAGTCGAGAAGACACCTGAGTTGACGCCAAAGAGGGTTTAAAAACCGAGGATACCTTACCCTAGGCCTATTGGGAAGACTAAGAAGGAGGTGGAAGACTCTAGATGCAAGGAAATAATAGATAAGTTTATTATTGAGCTTCCTTTTGTAGATGCTATCAAGACTTCCCCAACCTTCAGGAGATATGTCAAGAGGATGGTATCAAGTAATGTGAACCTTGAGGAAGGTGTCTTGAAGATTACTCATGAGTGCAGTGCGATTCTGACCAACAAGATCCCAAAGAAGCTACCAGATCCAAGGAGTTTTGTGTTGGATTGTACGATCTTCACCAAAAGATTTGAGCGTTCTCTATGTGATCTTGGCTCAAGTGTTAACCTCATGCCATAATCAGTTGCTCAACGGATGGGGATGATAGACTTCAAGTTCACTAGGATCTCACTGATACTTGCTGACCGCTCAGTTAGACTTCCCGAAGGATTGGTCGAAGATGTTCCGATTAAGATTGGGAATTGCTTGATCCCAACTAACTTTATTGTCCTGGAGTATGATACAGAGCCCAAAGATCCTCTTATTCTGGGAAGGCGATTCCTAGCAACAGCTGGTGCTTTGATTAATTGCAGGAATGGGAAGATAGCTCTTAACATGGAGAAGATGATGAAGAGACCAACCATCGATGGGCAGACTTTCTTTGTTGATACCTTCAGTGACATAGTTGAAGAGTATTTTCTGGAGATGCATCCTGAGGATCCATTAGAGAGGGCGTTGGTCTGTTCAGCTGATTCAAAGGTGTACTTGAGTGATGTTGTTGCTGGATATGTCAAGTTGCTCGACACAACTGGAACAATATCGACCGACACCACTGAGGGTATCGATCGACACCATCCGCGATCACCAGAGAAGTTGGCCAAAACTTCTGCGAAAGCTGTTGTGCTTGGTGATTGGAGTGAGGAGAATGCTCCTCAGGTGGAACTCAAGCCACTTCCAAACAATTTGAGGTATGTCTTTCTTGGTCAAAATTCCACATACCTAGTGATCATTAATGCTTCCTTAAACAACGCAGAGATTACCTTACTGCTGAGCAAGCTGCGCAAGTATCGCAAAGCTCTTAGCTATTCTCGTGATGACATTTCATGTATATCTCCAGACTTGTGCATGCATAGGATTCACCTTGAGAACGAGTCAAAGTCTTCGATTGAGCATCAGAGGAGACTGAATCCAAACCTGAAAGAAGTGGTCAAAAAGGAGGTGATGAAGCTCTTGGAAGCAGGGGTTATATATGCCATTTTAGACAGCTCCTAGGTCAGTCCAATTCACGTTGTGCCTAAGAAATGAGGGATCACTGTGGTGAAGAATGAGAAGGATGAGCTGATCCCTACAAGGATAATCACTGGGCATCGAATGTGTATTGACTACAGGAAGTTGAATGCAGCCACAAGGAAAGATCACTTCCCATTACCATTCATTGATCAGATGTTGGAGAGGTTGGCGAGTCATCCATACTACTGTTTTCTCGATGGATACTCATGTTTCTTTCAGATTCCGATACATCCAGATGACAAAGGGAAGACAACCTTTACATGTCTTTATGGCACATTCGCCTACAGAAGAATGCCCTTTGATTATGTAATGCTCCAGCCACCTTTCAGAGATGCATGATGTCTATCTTCACAGACATGATTAAGGACTTCATGGATTATTTTTCAGTGTATGGATCATCATTCAAGAGCTGTCTGGATAACTTGTGCAAGGTGCTACATAGGTGTGAAGAGAAACATTTGGTCCTTAATTGGGAAAAGTGTCACTTTATGGTTCAGGATGGCATCGTTCTTGGGTACAGGGTTTCTGAGGTTGGGATAGAGGTTGACATAGCCAAGATTCAAGTCATGACAAGCCTCCAACCACCGACATCTGTGAAGGACATTCGAAGCTTCCTTGGTCATGCTGGGTTTTACAAGAGATTCATCAAGGATTTCTCAAAACTAGCCCGCCCACTCACCGCCCTATTGTGCAAGGAGGTCAAATTCGACTTCACCTCTGAGTGCCTTGCAGCTTTTGAGGAGATTAAGAAGGCGTTGGTGAGTGCTCCTATTGTGCAACCTCCAGATTGGACTATGCCTTTGGAGATTATGTGCGACGCTAGTGACTTTGCAGTTGGTTCTGTTTTGGGTCAGAGGAAGGATAATAACCTGCATGTTATCTACTATGCCAGCAGGACGTTGGATGATGCTCAGCGTAACTACAGCACCACGGAGAAGGAATTACTTGCAGTCGTTTTCTCCTTTGAGAAATTTCGGTCCTACTTGATTGGGAGAAAAGTGATTGTTCATACAGATCATGCTGCTCTCAAATATCTGCTGCAGAATAAGGATCTCAAACCTCACCTTTGTCGTTGGGTCCTTTTGCTTCAAGGCTTTGATATTGCGGTCAAGGACAAGAAGGGCATAGATAATGGGGTAGCTGACCATCTCTCGCGGATAAGGATCGATGAAGACGTGCCTATTGATGACTTCTTACCAGAGGAGAACATCTACTTCATCGAGACTGGATTTCAAAGTGCTTATGCCGAAAATATGCGATTTTCACGAACTGCAGGTGTTAGTATCGATCGACACTCACCTAGTATCGATCGATACCTGCGATTTTCGGACCTGTTTTGTCTGTGGATCACGCTGGTGTTTCTGAAGGGTATCTAGCTGCTGTAGCTGTTCCAGATTAACCATGGTATGCTGATATTGCCAACTATCTTGCTGCAGACATCGAGCCAGAGCACTTCAAGGGATATGAAAAGAAGAAATTTTTGCGTGAAATAAGGAGATTCTTTTGGGATGAACCTTACCTGTACAAACACTGCTCTGATGGGATGTGCATGAGATGTATTGCAGAGTCTGAGATACCTGAGGTGCTATTTCATTGTCATGGGTCTGAATATGCTGGACAATTTGCTACTTTCAAGACAATGTCCAAGGTTCTTCAAGCAGGCTTCTGGTGGCCTACTATGTTTAAGGATGCTCATGCTTTTGTCTCGCGGTGTGATGTTTGTCAGAGGAGGGGGAAGATCAGTAAGAGACATGAGATGCCAAAGAACTTCATCCTTGAGTTTGAAGTTTTTGATTGTTGGGGCATCGATTTCATGGGTCCCTTTCCTCTATCATATGGGAACAAGTACATCTTGGTTGTTGTCGACTATGTGTCTAAGCGGGTGGAAGTGATTGCTAGTTCAACCAATGATTCTTTAGTGGTCCATAAGCTTTTCAAGAGTATCATCTTCCCTCGATTTGGCGTACCTAGGATTGTTATCAGTGATGGTGGTACTCACTTTATCAATAAGGTCTTCGAAAAGCTGTTGAAGAAGCATGGTGTGAATCATCGTGTGGCTACTCCTTATCATCCTTAGACTAGTGGGTAGGTTGAAGTCTCCAACAGACAGATCGAGGAAATTATGGAGAAGACAGTGGGTACTACTAGGAAGGATTGGTCTGCAAAGCTAGATGATGCATTGTGGGCTTACATGACTGCTTTCAAGACACCACTTGGGACTACACCATTTCACTTGCTGTATGGGAAAGTGTGTCACCTTCCAGTGGAAATCGAGCATAAGGCAGCCTAGGCTACAAAGATGATGAATTTCGACATCAAGTCTGCTGTTGAGAGGCGATTGACCCAGCTGAATGAGTTGGATGAGATTAGGCACCACGCCTAGGAGAACTTGAAGCTGTACAAGGAGAGGACTAAGGCGTATCATGACAAAAAGATCCTCTCTAGACATTTTGAACCCAATGACCAGGTACTTCTGTATAACTCTCGTTTGCAATTGTTTCCTGGAAAATTGTGTTCTCGTTGGTCAGGTCCTTTCACAATCAAGGAGGTCAGACCACATGGTGCAGTTGTCCTGATGAGTCCTACAGGTGAAGAGTTCACTGTCAATGGACAAAGGGTGAAACACTATTGGGCGAAAGCCGAGATTCCAAGAGGACACATAGTGCCTCTGGATGATGCACCCACCACCTGAACGTACGCAAAGTCAAGTTAGTGACGTAAAACAAGCGCTTGGTGGGAGGCAACCCACTGGTGAGTCTGTATATAAGTCTTTTATTTTTGTCATTTTTCATTTTTGTGTCTTGTGTCTTTGTGTGAATCAGATGAACAGGTGATGTGTCGACTGATACCATTCTGGTATCGATCGACACCAAGAGGAACATAGATTGCATCGACCCATGATCCGAGTATCGATCGATACCAGTAATGGTATCGGTCGATAGCCCCCTCCCCCCATGCGCAGGTAAGTTTCCTTTTAAAACCCTCGGGTTTTCTCTTTCTCTCCACAGCCTCCATCGATCGATACACGAAAAACCTTTCTTCCAAAATCACAAATTCTTCAATTCTTCACGGATTTGGGTGATTCAAGGGTCTAACCTTGTTAGTTTTTCGTGCTCTTCCAAATTATATCATCCATTCATCCGATCTGCAAGGTATGACACACGAATTCCTTTTTCTATCTATGAACACAAGGTTTGGGTTTTTGAATTTTTGCCTTGTTAGAACTTGATTTGATAGTGAATTCTTATCTAGTTAAGTGGTTAGCGGTGATTTTCGATGCCCCCATGCACTTGTCTACCCCTTGTGTGGATTTTTGGAATTTTAAAACTCTGGATCGTGAAATCGCCATGGTATCGATCGATACCCACATGGTGTCGGTCGATACCCTGCGGGTTTTGATGGAATTTTGGATGGAATGTTGGTGATTGTTGCTGTGTTGTTGGATGTTGGATTTGGAGCTTATTCCTTGTTGTGTTGTTGTCTTTGATTGCAGATGTTTATACACAAGAGAACACGGGAAGATGATGCATCGAGCTCTAACCCACCTCCAAAGGAGTATGATTTGCTGTTCTGTGTCGAAATATTTGATGGTACTGAGTGGCGTAGAGGATTGGTGAAGGCTTGCCTCGCTAACAACCGCTACAGGGTGAGGATCACAGAAGCATCAGTAGATATTACCCTTCCCCACACTTCACTACGTGACATCCCTGCACCACATGTGCCACCATCCTCACCACCCTTCTACACATGTCTCTCATGTGGCTCATGGTGTCACATGTAGGCCTCCCTGGCCTAGGAGGGATGAGAAAGCGAAGATTCCTTCTACGAGAGTCTGGGATGGACTCCTTTAACTTATTAATTAGTGTGATCATAGTATATAATACATTAATGAGGAGTAAAACAAAAAATTGAATTGTTTTCTTAATCTACGTAAAACAACCTAGAACGACAACTAATATGAAACGGAGGGAGTATCAAAACTCCTTGATTAGTACAACAAAGCTTGAAAACAGTAAAAATTAAAGAAGATAAATCTTCAAGATAGAACGACTGTGAATCCAACAAGTTTGGATGCGTCGACAAAGCATTCACGGTAAAGCCGATAATTCGGAAGATAATCACTTTAGATTGTGACTTTGAAAAACAGTTCATACCTTAGAAACTCGTCCAAACAAGATCTGTTGTATCTTCTGGCCCCGTGGAAACCACTACACAAAATATCAATATGGTTAAAAATTGTAAATGTTTTCTCGGCTTTAAAACCGAAGAAAAACAACCTCTCATATAGAAGGAAAGTGGTGGAAATGATCTCTCCCCATAAGAGGAGGAAGGTGGAAGTGATCTCTCCCAAAGAGAGGAAGTTGCTGCAATATATATCCCCTTAAAGGAGGAAATTGAGAAGAATTGACCCTCATGGTCCAAAATATTCAAATTTTAACGGTTAATGGCGAAATCTAAAATGGGTCTTGATGGGTTAGACAAAGGGACTAGGCGCAATAGCATATCCACTCGATCCAAAGATTCACCGCGTAGCAGGAGCGGGATGACCGGAGAAAATCCGGGTATGGGAAAAGCGACGGATATGATGGCGGTGGTGCTGGCTTGTGCCGGATCTACGTACAAATTGCAGGAGAGAAAACACATAGTCCAAAAGCTATGTATTTTCGGACAATGGTTTCTTGATGGAGGAAGATGATAATGATGGGTGCGTTAATAATGCCTTAATGAGCATGTACTCCAAAATGCTGTTGCATACCTAATGCAAAATATATATATATATATATATATATATATATCATTTTAGTTGAACAATTATAAGAATCTTAATTTCCTGGAATACAAGCATATGAGTTTTTTCAGCAGAGGGGGATATACATTGGGGCTTTTTAATCTATTGGGAAAGATGGTCGCAGGAGGTGGGTTATGTCAAAGCCACGGAAGAACATGATGAGTTAGTATAGCCAATGCATTTGTTGCTTCCTATGCAAAGCGTGTGGCTCATCAAGCTATGCCCAATGTGTGTTTTGTAAAAACATAATGCCTTGATTG
Source organism: Eutrema heterophyllum (assembly GCA_002933915.1). Lineage (NCBI taxonomy): Eukaryota > Viridiplantae > Streptophyta > Magnoliopsida > Brassicales > Brassicaceae > Eutrema > Eutrema heterophyllum. The sequence goes on along the minus strand of PKMM01007473.1, from coordinate 321,308 downwards.
GTGGCTATTCTCAGAGAATTGATCATAGGTATGTTTACTGTTTGTAGTCTTCTTTCAGCTTCTTCTCAACTAGAATCCGTGCCCCTGCGGTTGGGAAAGGAAGTGATTCGTTTATAATCCGAAATCGGTCAGAAAGAGATTCGTCTGTTTATATATCACTACTCACAATACATATTCATTATGGGGAGCTATGCACAAAGCTTCAGAGCCGGCCACATGACAGAATTAATTAGTGCTCTGCTTTCGGTCTCTGTTTTTTTTTTTCACAAAAGTTCCAATTGATCTTCTTATTTTGTACACATGGTTTCCAAACAAACAATTTTGTAATGGTTGGTTTATATAATTTATTTTTATCTTCAATTCTTGAGAATGCCAATATAGTGGTCAATTGGTAAATTTAATGGTCTAGCTATGGCCTATTTGTGTTTAATGTTGATCTATGCGCATTACTCGCAATCTTCTCCAAGTATAGTTCTCTTGCCTGATCTGATGTAGACTAAGGTCACTAAGCCACCAANAAAAAAACTTGAATCCATAGATGTCTTCTATGTTAATTAGCTTGAAAAAAAAAAGGTTTGGATCCATTAAAAGACACAGTAACATAGTTTTTTCCCTAACGAATAACTACCATGGTCCCAACAGCATAGAATACACAGATAATTGATGGAAAATCAATTATTTGTTCTATCCATCTCAGATTACAAGAATCAAGAAACTAGGGATGACGGCACTTCCAGCTTTTGTGTCAACCTTTTAAACTGATCAGAAACCCCCAATGCGATTTAAACAGATTCTAAACTTTCAAATTGATGAAGTTGACCCTAAACATTTGTAAAACGCTAGTTATATATAGCAGAAACACTTTTTAAAAATGCGAAAACATAAAAAAAATTGATGATTATTATGAATGGTAAAAAATAGCGGAATCATATTTTCAAAACATAAAAACCACGTTTGAAAACGTGAAAAAACTACATACCATTCAAACCATAATTTCTCTCCTATTGAATAACTACCATAGTCCCAACAGCAGTAGCAACGTGTGCAGCTCTTGAATTGATGGAAGATCGTAATCTAACATCAAGTATTGGTTCTATCCATCTCGATGACAAGAGCCAAGAAACTAGAAATGTTGAGAAAACTAGAAACGAAGAAACATGAAAAACCGAAAGAAAGAAGAAATGTAGTCTAGTGACTAAACCAATTAACAGACTAAGAAAAGAGAAAGCAAAACGAACAAATGACGGCACTTCCAGCTGATGTTGACGTTCTTGTTCCCCTGAATTATCCTCAAGAGAGCTTTGGCACCGTCAAAAAAGATGAGACGTGGACCAATTGAGGATGCAATGTTCACTTAGTATAAAAAAGGTTGAATCCAAAAAAAAGAAGAGTTTGAATCCGATCAGACTAAGATCGGCACATAATCATAACATGAAACCCAAAACAAAACCCAAAGGGACTTATAAAACTTGTGTTTCAGTCATCACAAATTAACCATAATAATAAACTATAGTAGTTATATTGGAAAACTATTAATTAAAGCAACGAATTACAAACACATGATATTCTCAACATGATCCGTGACAGCCCAAATTGTAAAAATATCACCTGGTCTTACTCTTAGTAACAACGTTGAAGTCTGGATTTCAACTCTTCTTCGACTCTTTTGTTGCGGATCATAATAATAAACATCTAATGCCAACTCACTGACGTATTCTTGATGGACTATAATGATTTCACCACCGGGCGACCATTCTTGTTTCTCGGCATTCTCCATAACCCACAAATCCACATCCTCTTCGTTGATGCGACATATGCATCCTAACTTCCCTTGGTAGTTTACAAATAGAATCGAATCTCCATCGTCAACCAGCAGATTTTCTGGAGCCTGAACATGATTAAATTTTTGGGACCTAACATCGAAACTCACCAAAACATTACTACAATCATCTGTCAACATTGCTCTGTAATAGATTGCCCCGTTGATGCAAACTTCTTGTGCGCGAGGCAAGTGACGACCAATGCTGCATTCAATGTCGCACCACTGCTTTGAAGAATCTCCCAATATGAAAACCTTACAAGACATCTCCAGATGATATAGTGATAGACACAATACTATGTATTGTTTCTTGAAAGGTCATACCCGAATAATTAGAATAACCATCTTCGGGAAGATATATGCGGATAGGCAAGGAAAGAGATTGCCTAATGGTAGGGTTATGTGTTGTGAACTGACTATACCCTCGAAACCAAAACTCTATCAAGCCACGTACGTGCTGAAACCTTGTTGCACGTTCTTCTTCTTCTTTATTGTTTTTCGTTTGTGATTTAATGGTGAAGGTAAATATGCGAGAAGGCAGAGAAAGGTTCAGAAAAAGAACGCCTTTCGAAGATGAAGTGAGGATCACGGGGTGGTTGAGTCAAACACCGAGTCACAATCGAGTCAATGACTATAAATTCTTTGATAATACTTGCCCATTTATACGAGACGCAATAAAACCTCGCCAGAGACTTCGCCAGAAGTTTCTTTAGTATCTCTACCATTAGATCCAGCGGGATATTGATTTCGCCGGACCTTTCTGTAACATCCGTGTTCCTAGTCATTCTCTTGTGATGTATTTTATTCGACTTTTGTTGTAAATGAACCCTCGGGATTGTTGTATTTTGGCGGATAATTAATAAGAGATGGGGTGTTGTTTAGTTAATCGTGGTTATTTAATACATGATGTGGTATTTCATGTATTGGGGGACGTCGAATACATGATGTGGTATTTCATGTATTGACGGATTGACACATTATGTGGTATTTCATGTGTTGCGGAGTTGAGAGCGGTGTATTGTTCCGTCTTGATTCGATGAGTTATGGATCGATGTCACTAGATCCTATACGTGGTTGGGTTGATAGGATTATGTGGTATTTAATCCTATTGACGGGTCATTGGGGTTACGCGGTATTTAACCCTAATGACGGGTCATTAGAGTTATGTGGTATTTAACTTTAATGATGTGGTTAGGATTATGTGGTATTTGGTAGTGGACTTTTTACGGTCTGCACAATTACCCACTGTACACAATGCCTCAATCTAATGGCATGTCATTGCAGCACTTTGGGATCGAATCCACAAGGAAATAAGAACGACGCACTAAGAATACAAGACGCTATCTAATCTAAGCGATAATTGGGGTTGGGTTTTTTTACCGAACAAGTGAAACATACAGAAATTTAATAAGTGACAGGACACAATTTCAATTCCAATAAACGAGAAGCAAAGTAATCAAAAGAACGTTTAATATCGATTTAAACAAATGAATTCTCGGGTAAGGTTAACGACTCGGGTGATCCTTTGATCTATTCAAGATGCTCAAACATTCGACTAAATACCTCCTTAGGCCTTAGAACACTACTAAAGATTAATCCACGTCCATGGTATTAACCCTTTTCTTAGTCATCAACCGTCATAAACTTCCGTTCGCGATTCTATGACTAACAAGCATTAATCACAAGTCTAATTAACCACAATTCAACTTAGACATCAATTTTCCGTTGGCTAAGATATGAAAAGCACTCATTAAGTTCGTTCAAGACTTTCATCAAACACCTTTCGGGTGATGAAACTCCCTAGGTTCTAGATCAACTAGATCAAGGTCAATCTAGCATTAAGAACACTTAATGAGCAAGGATTTCAAGTAATCTAACTCCTAAACATCAAGAACAAACCTAGAATCACCCTAATCTACTTCACCCAAGAATCCTAAAAGAACTACTCACACATAGCTAAATCACAAATATAAACCGTACAAATGAAAGCCATAAGCAAAATAAGAAGAAAAGTAGAAGAGGATTCAAGAAAACTTCACTAGATCTTCTTAGGATTACAAATCTTCAAATCAAGAACAAGGTTTTCTCTCTAGAGTTTTTGTTAAAAGTGATAAAAGGTACATAGATCTGGTCCAAAGACCAATAATTATACAGCTTTGGGCGTCCAAAGTCACCAAAAATTAGGTAAAGTAGAGAAAATGACGTTTTTGCACTGTTTCAGAAGACTGGTTTTCGGTTTGATACGTCTTCACTAAATCCACCATATCTCTCGAACCACTTCTCAGAATGACTTGAAACCAATTCCATTGGAAATCTAACTCAATTATCTAAAACGTTTATAAAGATCACCAAAGCTAAATCCCAATGGAAACCCTTCTTCTGAGTCGATCTTTAGAGCACTTCGGGCGGTTTTGGCCCAGAAAATGGTCAAAGTAGGGGATCGATCGATCCCAAAAAAAAATGAGATCGATCAATCTGGAAGTGTAGGTCGGTCTGGGGAATGTGCATTGTTTGGGATCGATCGATCCAAGTGTTTGGATCGATCGATCTGGTCCTGTTTCTCCTCCTTTTTCTTTTGCTCGCCAGACTGGACATGTGCTCAGTGAAATGACAATAACTTCCGCAATAAGGCTCCGAACTTGATGAAACAACCTCCTTTGGAAAGATGACTCAATTCCATACAATTCACATCAAGAGTTCCAAGGCTGAATCGGAGTACAAGGTCTTCGTATGATCCAATCTTTCAAGTACTTTGGCATTTCACTTGTTTTGCACCAAAAAGCGTATCCTCCATTTTCTTCAAGTTTCATGCACTCCCATTGATTCCAAATCACTCCTAAGCACCCTAATTAACACAAAATAACAAAAAGAAAACACAAAACAACCTATGACATCTAAAATGCAATGAGACTCAATTTGGACCTAAATTGCAATGTAAATTCAATGAAAACAAGATGAAACACAAAGAAAACAAAAGAAAATATGAGACTCAAAATGGTAAAATACACGGTTATCAACTCCCCCGGACTTGCCTTTTGCTTGTCCTCAAGCGAATAAAGCAAGGTAAGCCAAGAAGAGAGGTTTGAAGGTGGAGACTCATATCCAAAAGGAAACACATGAAACTTTCAACTCAATGTCCTTAGGTAAAAATGTCATAATGCTAAAATCTCTTCTACTCTTACGAACTTCTCCATACCTATCACAACTTGAATCCTTTTCTCTAGGGCCTAAGACTTAAGAATCCACAAGCATTCATATCAACCAACTCTTTAACATTCATTAATCTCGGTATAAGCACGGTCTTGCAAAGGGAACCTCAATCATTCTCAATCGATTTGGTGGGAAAGGCTTGAAAGCATAATGTATGAGGAGATTCCAGTTTTTGGGTAACTTACTCTCATGAAAACGTAATGCATGACAATACGAAAAAGCGAGGACATGAGAACGCATTTCGAACCCCTATGCGAGAAAATTAATGTTCAAGTTAGGTTCAAATAAATAGAGTTGGAATCAAATCACAACAAGCTTCATCCTAATCAAAGACATTCAAGCCAAGAGATCAAAGCATGGATTTTCCAAATTTTCAAAGCGGTTCAAGCATCATGACATGTTTAGCAAGGGCAACGTTTTCAAAGTTCAAGTGTTTAATCATTGTCCCCTATGCATATGCAATGCAAATCCTATATGCTTCTAGACTCAATCCTAAAATGAAGATGAGACTATGCAAACTACATGATTTCTTTTTGGATTTTTGAAAATTTTCGATTTTTTTGGTTTTTCTATGCAATATAATATGTACAATGCAAGATTCAAGAGAAAGAAAATAAGACAAAGAAAAAGATGAGAAAACACATTCGAGACAGAGCTATTCCACAAAAGATGGAGATATGCATGACTCGAAGTGACTCAAAGACAAATAAAATAAGACACAGAAAACGACGTTAAATGACAAAGACCTTTCCCCTGGACTTAAATCACACCGTTTCGGTGTGAAATTAATCCAAAGGAAGAGTATAAATACAAATCAAAAGTATGTACAAGATGTCAAGTGGCGTACCTTGGAGATATGGAGATGAGGGGGTTGAATTTCCTTATTGATGCTTCTTTTGTGTCTCTAGCTTGACAAATGATAGAATTGGGGGAGTCCCCAATGGCTCGTTTAACGTCTCTAACTTGACGGTGGTTTCCTCTTCTTCACTCCCAAACTTGAGAAACCTGAAAACAAGAAACAAAAATCATAAAAAGGAACTAGAAATTTTAAAATATAAACAAAGATAGTAATGGGAATGCCTCCCAAGAGCGTTTGTTTAACGTCTCTAACTTGACGTGTGATGCCCGTTTAGACAGGTGACGGGTTTGAGAGAGAAACCGAGGTCTCCTCCTCAATGAAATCAGATGCGTGATAGGGCTTGATTCTTTGAGCGTTCACCGTGAATTCTCCACCTGCCTTGTTCCAAAGTGTTACCGCACCATAAGGTTGCACCTCCGTGACCTTGAACGGTCCCGTCCATCTCGACTTGAGTTTCCCGGGAAACAGCTTCAACCGAGAATTGTAGAGTAGCACTTGGTCTCCAACTTCGAAACCCTTCTTGACAATCTTCTTGTCATGGAACGCCTTGGTTCTCTCCTTGTAAATCCGTGAACTTTCATACGCGTCGAGGCGGAGCTCGTCAAGCTCGTGCAATTGTATCAAGCGTCTTTCCGAGGCGGTTTTGATGTCAAAGTTGAAAAGTTTTACTGCCCACAGAGCTTTGTACTCGAGTTCGACCGGTAAGTGGCACGACTTCCCGTAGAGTAGATTGAACGGTGTTGTCCCGATTGGTGTTTTGAATGCAGTTCGGTAAGCCCATAGTGCATCGTCTAGCTTCTTAGACCAATCCTTTCTTGAACTACCCACAGTTTTCTCCAATATAGCTTTGATTTGGCGGTTTGAGACCTCCACTTGACCGCTTGTTTGAGGATGGTAGGGCGTGGCCACCTTGTGCTTAACCTCGTGCTTCTTGAGCAAGCTTTCGAAAACCTTATTAATGAAATGGCTTTCGCCATCACTAATCACCACTCTCGGTATCCCGAACCTCGGAAAGATGATTGTTTTAAAGAGTTTAATGACCACCTTGGCGTCATTAGTCGGGCTTGCTATGGCTTCGACCCACTTAGAAACATAGTCCACCGCCACCAATATGTATTGATTCCCGTAAGAAGATGAGAATGGTCCCATGAAATCTATTCCCCATACATCAAATACTTCAACCTCCAAGATCGAATTTTGGGGCATCTCGTCCCTTCTACTTATGTTGCCTCGTCTTTGACAAGCATCGCAAGTAGAGAAAATGACGTTTCTGCACTGTTTCAGAAGACTGGTTTTCGGTTTTGATACATCTTTACTAAATCCACCATAACTCTCGAACCACTGCTCCGAATGACTTGAAACCAATTCCATTGGAAAGCTAACTCAATTATCTAAAACGTTTATGAAGGGCACCGAAGCTAAATCCCAATGGAAACCCTTCTTCTGAGTCGATATTTAGAGCACTTCGGGCGGTTTCGGCCCAGAAAATGGTCAAAGTAGGGGATCGATCGATCCCAAAAAAAAATGAGATCGATCGATCTGGAAGTGTAGGTCGGTCTGGGTAATGTGCGTTGTTTGGGATCGATCGATGCAAGTGTTTGGATCGATCGATCTGGTCCTGTTTCTCCTCCTTCTTCTTTTGCTCGCCAGACTGGACATGTGCTCAGTGAAATGATAATAACTTCTGCAATAAGGCTCGGAACTTGATGAAACAACCTCCGTTGGAAAGATGACTCAATTCCCTACAATTAACATCAAGAGTTTCAAGGCTGAATCGGAGTGCAAGGTCTTCGTATGATCCAATCTTTCAGGTACTTTGGACTGGCTCTACTTTGGCATTTCAATTGTTTTGCACCAAAAAGCGTATCCTCCATTTTCTTCAAGTTTCATGCACTCCCATTGATTCCAAATCACTCCTAAGAACCCTAATTAACACAAAATAACAAAAAGAAAACACAAAACAACCTATGACATCTAAAATGCAATGAGACTCAATTTGGACCTAAATTGCAATGTAAATTCAATGAAAACAAGATGAAACACAAAGAAAACAAAAGAAAATATGAGACTCAAGATGGTAAAACATAGGATTATGTAGTATTTAATCCTAACGGGGCGGTTTACCGATTAGGATCATGTGGTATTTAATCCTAATAGATTGGTAAACCAAGTGAGAGCATGTTGTATTGGATCTCACGGGGACTTAGCATATTAGGAGCATGTGGTATTGGATTCTAATATGCTAGGTCGTTTGACGGACTTAACTCGATCGAGTCCTGTGGTATTGGAATTCGACGGGTTAGCCGTTGGGAGACCACGAGGGATCTTGCGGTATTAAATCCAGGGGTGTTACTGAATCAAGTACGGAACGATACCGAGCTCGATTAATAGCCCTACGGGCGGAGAATCGGTTGAATTGATCAAGGATTGATCGTCGAGAAGAAATCCTGAGTGGTTCAGTTTAAATGGAATTAAGCGGTAATTTCGGGGTATGGACGGAAGTGAAATAAATACTTTGGGACGGGGAGATGTCTCAAATATTTCGGGAAGTTTGGCGGAAATCCTAAACCGAGGAGAAGAAATTCAATGGGAATTACGGGAATTGGTTTAATTGAGCTCGGTTTAGTGATTACGGTTTGGTTTAATTTAATTAAACCAACAAATATCTCCTCCTTCTTCTCAAAGCTTCTATAAGCTTCCATAACCTTCTTCTTGCTCATTTTTGTGAGACTTTTTCGTGGAGCTAGAGGGAGGAGAGGGAGGAGAGGGAGAAGGGGGAGAGGGAGGGAGAGAAATGAGAAGAAGGAGAAGCGGAGAAAGTGTTGGGAGCTGATTCAAGGTCCGATCGGGGGTACCAAACGAGATCGGATTGAGCTGAAAATGTTTGAGTAAGTTCTTCAATCTCATGAATAATTAACTACCAACTTACGTAGAGTTTAATCGAGTAGTTTGAGAGATATGAATTTTCTCTCAAAACCGCTCAAAACAGAGCAATCCCGACGGGTCGGGATTGAGAGAGTGATTGGGTACTCAAATCTTTATGGAATGAGTTGAAATTTGGCGGGTAGATCCTTGAGGGTCTTAACTTGAGGTTGACCAAAGGAATTGCTCAAAATTGTCTAGATCAAGAGATATGATCGGTTAATGAAGCTATGTTTTTAGAGGAGGAATCCGAGAATTTGGGGTTTTTGGTAATCCGAGTTAAAGCTTATGATTCATCATTTGAGAGTATGCTTGGTGCTCTAATTGACAGGAAAAAAAATTGTAGTTATCCTGGTGGTGTGTTGTACCAAGAGAAGAAGCAAGCTTTAGGATTCAAAAATCAAAGGAACGGCTGTGTTGTTTCATCGTTTCTAATCGTCAACCAAGGTGAGTGCGTGACCGTGGTTTGTCTATGTGATTATTGAATTACCGTGATTGATATGTGTGTTAGGACTTGACCATATGGGTCTGATTTATGGCTTGTCTAAGTTGTTGTGTTGTATGTGGAGCTCTATCATTTCTTGCTTGATTGCTTGCTTGTGTTGCTTTTGTTTCGGTAAGTCTTTGATCACATGTGTGTATAAATGTGGGACGGGACGACCGCCTCACTAAGCATTATCAGTGCTTACGCGCCTCTTTTGGTGCAGGTAAAGAGAAGTCTTAGGATCGTGGAGCTCGTGGAACCGAGGCGGAATGAGAGGATGATGTAAATAGATTTTGTGACCTTGTCTTGTATGATATATGTTTTTGTTGCTAACATGGAAACTTGTTGGTATGCCTTGGTTAGTAATGCTAAGTTGTTTTGGAAGGCTTAAGTTCTTAGACTCGAATGTTTAAGTGAATGGTGGTTTGAACTTTACTCGATCCTTGTTTTCTTGTCAAGCTCTTTTGTTATGAGCTACTACTTGGTGCTTAAGTAGTTATACTAATGTTTAGATAATTGAAGGTGAGTGAAAGAAAATTTTTAAAATCCCGTATTTTAGCTTTCCCGCCGCCTATAGTTCATGTAGTTTGTCGTAATTTGGTATAGGGTGTCACATTTATTGGTATCAGAGCCAAAGCGGTTCTAGGATTTGTGTGATGTCTTGCTTGCTCTGTAATTGAGTGTTGTTGACGATTGTTGTTATTTGACTATTGGATTGGGTTAGAGATCATCCTCTTCTGCCAAGTAAAAAGGTTCCACGGTAAGACTTCTCTTGTGTTTTGTATTGTTAAGATGTATTGAAATCCTTGTTGCTTGTGTAGTATGGTGAGAGGTTCTAGAAGAGGAAGAGGTAGAGGTAGAGGAAGAGGAAGGGTAGCAAGGGAGCCAGCTGAGCCAGAAGAGAGTGTGAACCCCATGGGAGAGAATGTTGTTGGGGAGGAAGTTAGTGGAGCTGCGGGTAATGCGGCTCAAGCGGCTACTAATGAACCGCGGGTTGAGGCTCAACAACAAGCTGGGGTGAATCAAATGGGACAAATGATGGGGTTGCTGGCTCAAATATTAGAGAGGTAACTTGGGGCGGTACCGGTTCGAGCTCCTCAAATGCCACCTGAAGTTAATGAACCACCGCGAGTGGTGAACCCCGAGGCTTGGGAAGATGTTGTGGGTCCCATGATTCCTCTGTACCTCACGGTGTTGGATCATATGCAACGGCTTGGCACCAAATTCTTCTCGGGAGGTGCTAAACCGGTTGAGGCGGATGAATGGAGGTCGAGACTAGAGAGAAATTTCCTCTCGGTGAGGTGTCCGGAGGAATATAAGATCGACTTAGCGGTGCATTACCTAGAAGGAGATGCACATATGTGGTGGAGAAGCGTGTTGGCTAGAAGAGCCAATGGTGTAGATACTTGGGGAGGTTTTTGTGAAGAATTCAACCTCAAGTATTTCCCGCAAGAGGCAATGGATCGATTGGAAACGGAGTTTCTAGACTTATCTCAAGGAACGAGGTCGGTTCGAGAGTATGAGGTGGAGTTTAACCTACTTCGAAGATTTGCGGGAAGGGGTCTTGAGGATGAGCAAGCCCAAGTGAGGAGATTCTTGCGGGGTATGCGGTTGGAGTTAAGGAATAGGTGCATTGTAAGAAGTTATGCATCGGTGGCCGAGCTAGTGGAGAGAGCGGCCATGATCGAGGAGGGTTTAAAGGAAGAGGCTAAGGCGGCTAGACCTCAGACTCAAGCAAAGAAGCCTCTTACGTCTGATTTAGGAAGAGGTGGCAAGTTCATGGGAGGGCAGAAAAGAAAGTGGGAGGGCCCTTCTTAGAGTGCTTCTAGCACTCAATCCGGATGCTTTAAGTGCTGGGGTAAGGACCATAAGGCCGCTAACTGCCCTAATAAGGATATGAGGACTTGCTACCATTGTAAGGAGGTGGGACTTATTAAGATTTCATGTCCCAAGCTAAAGCCAGGTGGAGGAAGTACAGGAGCTCCACCAGCTAAGAGGACGACAGTGATTCCTCGAGCCTACTCTCTGAGCATCGAGCCAGGAGAAGGGAGCAACTCCAAGCCGATCACTGGTTAGAACTCTCCTCTTATTTAAATTATTTCGTTATGTTAACGAATTGTTATGTGTGTTGTTGTTGTTGTTGTGGTGGTCTCAACATATAGACTATTCCCGTGGTGAGGGAGTTTGAAGATGTGTTTCAACCGTTGAAAGGATTACTGCCGCCGAGATCGGATCCTTTCACGATTGAGTTAGAACCGGGAACAGCTCCTATTTCTAAAGCTCCATATCGTATGGCACCGGCGGAGATGGCAGAACTTAAGAAACAGTTGGAGGAGCTATTGGATAAGGGATTTATAAGACCGAGTAGCTCGCCGTGGGGAGCACCCATCTTGTTTGTGAAGAAGAAAGACAGAAGTTTCAGATTATGTATCGATTACCGGGGTTTGAATCGAGTGACGATTAAGAACAAGTACCCTCTTCCGAGAATTGATGAGTTGTTGGATCAGTTAAGAGGTGCTACTTGGTTCTCAAAAATTGATTTGGCTTCTGGGTATCATCAAATCCCTATCAAGGAGTCATACATTCAGAAGACGGCCTTCAGAACGAGATATGGGCATTATGAGTTTGTAGTAATGCCATTCGGGTTAACGAATGCACCAGCGGCGTTTATGAGATTGATGAATGATGTGTTTCGGGAATATTTGGACGAGTTTGTCATCATATTCATCGATGATATATTGGTGTATTCGAAAAGTTCTGAAGAGCACGGGAATCACTTGAGAAAAGTGTTGGAGAAGCTGAGGGAACAGAAGCTATTTGCCAAGTTAAGTAAGTGTAGCTTTTGGCAAAGGGAGATTGGATTTTTGGGGCACGTGGTTTCGGAGAGTGGAGTTTCTGTTGACCCGGATAAGATTAAGGCCATAAAAGAATGGCATAGACCTGAGAATGCAATGGAGATAAGAAGCTTCCTTGGTTTAGCTGGGTATTACAGGAGGTTTGTCAAGGGTTTTGCGAGTATTGCTCAACCTATGACGAGATTAACGGGGAAAGATGTTCCATTTGTGTGGTCTCAAAAGTGTGAGGAGAGTTTCTCGAGGCTTAAAGAGTTGTTGACTACTGCACCAATATTAGCGTTACATGATCCTAAGGAGCCATATACGATCTATACGGATGCATCGAGGTTGGGATTGGGTTGCGTTTTGATGCAACATGGGAAGGTAATTGCTTATGCCTCGAGACAGTTGAGGAAGCATGAGGGCAATTATCCTACTCATGATTTGGAGTTGGCTGCAGTGGTGTTTGCCCTTAAGATATGGAGATCGTATCTGTATGGCGGAAAGGTCCAAGTGTTCACGGACCACAAAAGTCTCAAGTACGTGTTCACTCAGCCTGAGTTGAATTTGAGACAAAGGAGGTGGATGGAGCTCATGACGGATTATGACTTAGAGATAGCTTACCATCCCGGTAAAGCTAATCTCGTGGCGGATGTCTTGAGTCGGAAGCGTGTAGCTCCAGACACAGAGAGAGATGCGGAGAACTTGGTGAGTATGATCAGTGCCCTGCAGTTGTGTGTTGTTTCTGATGAGACAGAGCTGCTGGGATTAGAAGCGGTGAATCAGGCGGATATATTGAGTAGAGTGCAGGTTGCTCAAGAGAAAGACGAGGCAATTGTTAAAGCTTCTAGAGATGAGAAGTCTGAATACCAAGTTTCTGATTCTGGGACCATTTTAGTGAATGGTCGGGTTTGTGTGCCTAATGATGAGGAGTTGAGGAAAGACATTCTTCGAGAGGCACATCAGAGTCGATTTTCGATTCATCACGGGGCAACTAAGATGTACCAAGATTTGAAGTGGTATTATCATTGGGTTAGGATGAAGAGGGATGTAGCCAAGTGGGTGGCTAGTTGCGAGACTTGCCAATTGGTGAAAGCGGAGCATCAAGTTCCGAGTGGGCTGTTACAGAGTTTACCCATTCCTGAGTGGAAATGGGATATGGTTACGATGGATTTCGTGGTTGGGATGCTATTTGGGTTATTGTCGATCGCCTGACTAAGTCTGCTCACTTCTTAGCCATAAGGAAAACAGATGGAGCCCGAGTTTTGGCGAGAAAGTACATCAATGAGATAGTGAGGTTACATGGTGTACCGGTGAGTATTGTATCGGACCGTGCTAGTAAGTTCACGTCGATATTCTGGTGAGAGTTTCATAAGGAAGTGGGTACTAAGGTACACATGAGTACCGCTTATCATCCTCAGACTGACGGACAATCAGAGAGAACGATTCAGACTCTCGAGGATTTACTGAGGATGTGTGTACTGGATTGGGGTGGCCATTGGGTCGACTACCTGAGCTTGGTGGAGTTTACTTATAATAATAGCTACCAGGCTAGTGTCGGGATGGCACCATATGAGGCTCTTTATGGCAGGCCTTGTAGAACGCCATTATGCTGGACTCAAGTAGGGGAGCGAAGCATGTTTCGCGAGAGTTTGGTACAAGAGACTACGGAAAAGATTCGAGTTTTGAAGCTAAATATGAAAGAAGCTCAGGATCGACAAAAGAGCTATGCGGATAACCGCAGGAAAGAGTTGGAATTCGCCGTAGGAGATATGGTTTATCTCAAGATGGCGATGCTTAAGGGTTCTAACAGGTCTATCTCCGAGAGTAAGTTGAGTCCGAGGTATTTGGGACCGTTCCGAGTGTTGGAATGAGTTGGACCTGTTGCTTATAGGCTGGACTTGCCAGCAGCTATGGGAGCATTTCATGATGTTTTTCATGTTTCGAAGTTGAAGAAATGCTTGCATAGAGATGATCATGTGTTACCGGAGATTCTACCTGAGTTGTCACCGAGTTTGAGGGTCGAGGCGAGACCCGTGAGGATTCTAGATCGTAGAATCAAGGTGGACGGGAGGAAGAGAACTTTCGAGATTAAGATCTTGTGGGATTGTGATGGGTTAGAAGAGGAGACTTGGGAACCGGAAAGACGAGTAAAGGCGAAATTCTTCAAGTGGTTTAAGGAACAAGCTGAGACGTGAGATTCGAAGACGAATCTAATTAGTGGGGGAGAATTGTAACATCCGTGTTCCTAGTCATTCTCTTGTGATGTATTTTATTCGACTTTTGTTGTAAATGAACCCTCGGGATTGTTGTATTTTGGCGGAGAATTAATAAGAGATGGGATGTTGTTTAGTTAATCGTGGTTATTTAATACATGATGCGGTATTTCATGTATTGGGGGACGTCGAATACATGATGTGGTATTTCATGTATTGACGGATTGACACATGATGTGGTATTTCATGTGTTGCGGAGTTGAGAGCGGTGTATTGTTCCGTCTTGATTCGATGAGTTATGGATCGATGTCACTAGATCCTAATACGTGGTTGGGTTGATAGGATTCTGTGGTATTTAATCCTATTGACGGGTCATTGGGGTTACGCGGTATTTAACCCTAATGACGGGTCATTAGAGTTATGTGGTATTTAACTCTAATGATGTGATTAGGATTATGTGGTATTTAATCTTAACGGGGCGGTTTACCGATTAGGATCATGTGGTATTTAATCCTAATAGATTGGTAAACCGAGTGAGAGCATGTGGTATTGGATCTCACGGGGACTTAGCATATTAGGAGCATGTGGTATTGGATTCTAATGTGCTAGGTCGTTTGACGGACTTAACTCGATCGAGTCATGTGGTATTGGAATTCGACGGGTTAGCCGTTGGGAGACCACGGGGGATCTTGCGGTATTAAATCCAGAAGTGTTACTGAATCAAGTACGGAACGATACCGAGCTCGATTAATAGCCCTACGGGCGGAGAATGGGTTGAATTGATCAAGGATTGATCGTCGAGAAGAAATCCTGAGTGGTTCAGTTTAAATGGAATTAAGCGGTAATTTCTGGGTATGGACGGAAGTGAAATAAATACTTTGGGATGGGGAGATGTCTCAAATATTTCGGGAAGTTTGGCGGAAATCTTAAACCGAGGAGAAGAAATTCAATGGGAATTACGGGAATTGGTTTAATTGAGCTCGGTTTAGTGATTACGGTTTGGTTTAATTTAATTAAACCAACAAATATCTCCTCCTTCTTCTCAAAGCTTCTATAAGCTTCCATAACCTTCTTCTTGCTCATTTTTGTGAGACTTTTTCGTGGAGCTAGAGGGAGGAGAGGGAGGAGAGGGAGAAGGGGAGAGGGAGGGAGAGAAATGAGAAGAAGGAGAAGCGGAGAAAGTGTTGGGAGCTGATTCAAGGTCCGATCGGGGGTACCAAACGAGATCGGATTGAGCTGAAATTTGGTGGGTAGATCCTTGAGGGTCTTAACTTGAGGTTGACCAAAGAAATTTCTCAATTATTGTCTAGATCATGAGATATGATCGGTTAAGTGAAGCTCTGTTTTTAGAGGAGGAATCCGAGAATTTGGGGTTTTTGGTCATCCGAGTTAAAGCTTATGATTCATCGTTTGAGAGTATGCTTGGTGCTCTAATTGACAGGAAAAAAAATTGTAGTTATCCTGGTAGTGTGTTGTACCAAGAGAAGAAGCAAGCTTTAGGATTCAAAAATCAAAGGAACGACTGTGTTGTTTCATTGTTTCTAATCGTCAACCAAGGTGAGTGCGTGACCGTGGTTGGTCTATGTGATTATTGAATTACCGTGATTGATATGTGTGTTAGGACTTGACCATATGGGTCTGATTTATGGCTTGTCTAAGTTGTTGTGTTGTATGTGGAGCTCTATCATTTCTTGCTTGATTGCTTGCTTGTGTTGCTTTTGTTTCGGTAAGTCTTTGATCACATGTGTGTATAAACGTGGGACGGGACGACCGCCTCACTAAGCATTATCAGTGCTTACGCGCCTCTTTTGGTGCAGGTAAAGAGAAGTCTTAAGATCGCGGAGCTCGTGGAACCGAGGCGGAATGAGAGGATGATGTAAATAGATTTTGTGACCTTGTCTTGTATGATATATGTTTTTGTTGCTAACATGGAAACTTGTTGGTATGCCTTGGTTAGTAATGCTAAGTTGTTTTGGAAGGCTTAAGTTCTTAGACTCGAATGTTTAAGTGAATTGTGGTTTGAACTTTACTCGATCCTTGTTTTCTGTCAAGCTCTTTGGTTATGAGCTACTATTTGGTGCTTAAATAGTTATACCAATGTTTAGATAATTGAAGGTGATTGAAAGAAAATTTTTAAAATCCGGTATTTTAGCTTTTTCGCCGCCTATAGTTCATGTAGTTTGTCATAATTTGATATAGGGTGTCACACTTTCTCTGGCCATGATCTCATGGAGGTGAAGTTTCAGCAGCTGCGATGTAGAAGAGATTGTGTGGTGGCTTCTTCTCTTCTTTTTTTTCTTACGTAAACCCTAATTAACATATGTGATACATATACCTAGGGGCGGACTCAAAGATAAGATGGGCCATCTGTCATGTAGCAAATTTTTATTTTATTTTTGAAATTTTGGGCCCTCAATTTATAGGAAAATTTTGGGAATTTTTTTTGGCCATGAGCTTTTCCTCCTCTTGCACACCCTCAGAACTGATATACCTTTCTCAAAAGGTTTTTTGTTTTGTTTTAACTTGTGCATTAATAAAATATATGATAATTTCCTTTTTGTCGTAGATATGATAAATCCTTTTTTCTACTTAGTCAAAAAATTAGCAGTATACTTATTTAGGATCTGAATGGTACGTAGCTTTTTCACGTTTTCAAAACTTGATTCCGTTATTTTTCCATTCATATTATTCATAAAATTTTTACGTTTTTGAAAAGTGATTACGCTATATACAATTAGCGTGTTAAAATTATAACTAAAACAACAAAACGTGATTAATCTACTAAACTAGCTTTTCAATGTTTTATAATTATTCAGTGAAAATTTTATTCAGTTCAGTTTGTCCCGTTAACAATTTTTCAATTATTCCATTATTTTGCTATTCATCTGACACACTAGTATTCATCTGACAGATCTTTAGTATTTACTAGTAATCATTCCAGAGAGAATCATATGTCAAGAGAAAAGTATCTTATTATATAAAGTTGGATCTCTCAACGTGATCGTGACACGTAAGATAATTCTCACTCACGAGATCGTGACATTTTTCATGGTTAATTTAGATTTTCAAATGTGTCAATTTAATTACAAAAGTAAAAATGAATTAAGTAAATATTAAAAAATGTTAAAATAAAAAAAAGCAATCTTAAAAAAAAAACAAGAATAAGTAAGAAAAATTTATAATAAAAGAAAGTGATAAAAGGAAATTTAAAAGTTTATAATCTACAACCATGACCAAACTTAAAAGAGTAAAATTATAAATATATTCTAAACTTAAAAGGAAAATTAATAATATACGACCAAATTATTAATATATGTGAGCGTGGCATGTAAGACAGTTCTTATTCACGAGATCGTAACATGTGTCGTTGTTAATTAAGATCGTGACATGTGTCAAATTAAGTAATAAGATAAACGTTTCTATTGTTAGTTATTTATTTTTTTTAAATAGAAAATAACAAAAAAGGAAAAAAAATTATGTTTTATATAATGAAAACTAATAACATTGAAAAAATAAATTAAGAAAAAAAAAACTACCAAATAAAAATAACAAAAAAGGAAAAAAATTATGTTTATATATAATCAATACTATAAAAACACAATGTTGACACCTAAGCTTTTGTGTTCTACGAAGGTGACACCTAATAAACAAAAATTAATTTGAAAAATCAATCAAACAAACCATTAATACACATCAACTCTTTTTGGGTAATTAACTACATAAGCTTTAATTAAACACTAATATTGTATTTTTATAGTAAACGTCCGATTTAAAATCTAAATGGGTAATTGATTCTATAATGGGCCGTTCTTAAGAAATTACATATGCTATTGCATAATAACAAAATAAAAGAATGTATTCCAATTTCTTTATATATTTCACGATCTCAAACTATTTGCTCTTACTTGAGATCATTAGAGCATCCCCAAGGGGGATTTTAAGGGGATCTTAACATTAAATTGCCCAAAATTTAAATGAAAATAGCTAATATTTGTTAGAACCGGTTCTAATTAGAGAGTTTTTAGAACCCTTAAGAGATGCTGACGTGTCGTATTCTCATTGGTCAAGGGTTTTTAATATATATATTTTTTATACATCTGATTTTTGCAATTCTCAATCGACTTTCTCTCTCATTTTTTCTCTCCGATTGCGGCTTCTTCTTCGCCAATCTTTCCTGGCAGCTGAAGCTTCTTCTTCCTATGGCGTGTGAGTATTTTCCCGATCTCTGTTTGATTTGGAGTTTTTTTGTAGATTTTTCCTGAATGTGGGTCTTGTTGAAATCGAAATCGAAATTGAAATCGAAATTGAAATTTTCCTGAATGTGGGCCTTACAAGATGACGATTTATGATGAATCCTGAATTTTGATATGATACAAAACAAGTAATCACTGTGATTAAGAATACAACAAAAAATAGTCACTGGAAACTATAGTAGACTACTTTCTTAACTACTAATGTTAGGAAACTATAGTGATGTTGAGATCTCTCCAGCTTCATCGCTTGTCGGGCAAGAAACCGAGTACCCGAGTACCCGAGTTTTGTCTTTGATGACTACATGAAGTTCTTCTGCGGCGTCTGGTTTTCACCCGCTGAAACTTCTTCAAATTAAAAAAAGTTTGAAGAAGAATCGAGTGAATATAGCAATATTAACATGAATATTACTATATTAACATGAATATACCAAATGCAATTGGTATTAACATGAATATTGCTATATTAACATGAATATACCAAAGAGAATTGGTATTAACATGAATATAGCAATATTAACATGAATATTACTATATTAACATGAATATACCATCTATTCTATTAGTAAACGGGATTTGGAAAAGAAATTAAGAAATATTATAATTTTAAAAAAAATCTTTATTTATTTTTAAGAACCCCACTTGGGGTTCTACCATTGGAAAGAACATAAAATTAAAAACATGGAATGAGGTTCTTAATTTAAAATTTTTCAAAATTATTAATAAAAATAATGGTAAGAACCCATTTGGGGTTCTACCTTTAGAGATGGTCTTACAAAAGTGAGCTTTGTTTCTAACGTTCACTTTATTTTTGTCAACTTNATAAATAAGAATCTAGCTTGCTAGCACTAGCAGAGAACTCATCATATAAAAATATATATATATATATATATATATACATATATATTACAATCTAATTTAATTTATTCAAGACAAACAATTGAAGAAAGTCTAAATTCAAAGTATTCATATATCAAATGTATCGACCAAAAACATTGATGAATAATTGTATTTATATACTTGTTTAATTTGTTGAGCATTTTATGTTGAATCAAATAGTGAGACAAATAGTGAGTACACATCTTGGAGAAGAAGAAATAAAACAGTTGAATAAAGAGTATGATCGTCTCAATCTCCATGAATATGCTTATTGAAAGTGTGGTATATCCCTTTTTAAAATTATACAATCTATTTAAACTGGTATATGTTAATTTTCACGCCGTCTTAGAAAAAAAATTGGAATTGTTGCGGTAAAGGCACAACCTCGAATAATTTGACTTCATGTTAACACGACTCTGGAACTGCGAATGTACAAGCTACAATATGATAATTGATAGAGAGGAATGCTAATCTTAAGGAATAAGAACGTAAAATAGAAGAGGAAGCAAATAATTGTAAGATATGGTTATTAGAATATGCATATATTTGGATGGAGCAAATTCTCCATCTCAGTCTGTTATAACCAAAGTAATTTATTTACTTTTTGTTAATAATTGATGTTATTATGTTATTGTTTTAAATGGTGAAGGAAAAGCATATTGAGATAATAACGACGTAAAAGAAGGTGGTAAAAGTCAGAATTGAGATGGTATGAATACAAGAAAAATAAAATTTGTTATGTGTACCTATAACAATATAGTTTATGTTAAGAATCTATAGAGATTGTAAAGGAATTTTTTTATTGAATACGGTGCAAAGTCGATGCCTTAATGCCTTATATACAAAGATATAGATCAAATACTACGTTTAACGTAAGCTTATTATGAACAACATAACCTATAAGAGGCTGAATAGCTTAATTATCGTGAAAATTGAAGTTTTTGTTTTATTTTCTTTTGCTTTTATCCGAATGTTATAAATCGTCGGAATACTCCGTTGGTAGTCATGGAGGCAGCTGAAAGGGAGACGAGTTTCAGAATAACTATAAAAGCAAAAAAAAAAATCAATTTTACCTTCAGTTGGTTTAAACGAATTTCAGAATAACTATACCAATTGACAACAACAAAAAAAATTGAAACATCAGATGTTGCAAGTCTATCCAACTAAAATATCTCGCACAAGTTTCAAATCTCCCTAATTATAATATGTAGTCTCTTTTTAATCTGTCTGATATTAAAACATCTTTCTAAAATTTAAAATTCGATCTGGAGACATTCTATTTTTTTTTTTACATCTCAAGAAATTCTAATTCTCAACTACATTTAGATGAAACATATATGTTTATGTGTATAAAAATGTATATGTTCTCCTTTATTGGTTTTTTTGTTATTCATGTCACTTAATGAATATTACAATGTTATTTTTTTTTTAAATGATAAATTTTAAAGGGAAAAATATACAGACCGAAAGTAAAATGTGAAAATGTTTTCTAAGTAAATATCAAGCAAATCTACGCGTAGAGCGGTCAATCGCCTAGTGGAAACTAATAACATTGAAAAAATAAAGTAAGAGAAAAAAATAAAAACTATCAAATAAAAAGTGTTAAATATATTAACAAAAATATACTATTCATAATATATAAAATTAGAAGAAGAAAAATTTGTTATCGTGTGTTTGGTATTTCTGAAACCCTCTCAATCATTTAAATGAATTGTTTATCAAATTTATTGGTAATATGAATCAATTTTGAATTTTTTAAAATATGAATTACGTTTCATGGATAACTAAACAATATTTAAATTTATAATCTAACTATACGGGTCATAATTAAGCATATTATCAATTTTAGAATCTGAATCTTTTATTTTTTATCCGCGTATCACGCGGAACCTAATCTAGTTGAATATAAAAATATTGTATTGTGTCATTTCATATGATGAGAATTACAAAGATATATATATATATAGTAGAACTACATAATCATATAATAAATGAAAGAATCATAGAAAGAAATCATAGGGAGTAATTATAGAGATCTTGATAGATGATTATCGTTAATAAACATATCATATTTTTATTTAGCAAAAAAAAAACTGTAAAGAAAAACCGTCATAATATTTTTTTTGAATGGNCCCCCCCCCCCCCCCCCCCCCCCCAAAACTAATACACGCACCTCTAAAATCCTCACTTTTCTAGTCACTTGTGGTGGGAATATAGAGAAGTTGACTTTATACACGGGAAAAAGGGGAGGTATTCAACAACTTTTATTAAGCTATGGCCTATTTGTGTCTAATGTGGATCGATGGGCATTACTCGCAATCTTCTCCAAGTAGTTCCGAAAAAAAAAAAAAAAAAAACTCAGCCAGGACCGTGTGTCCATTTGTAATTCATAAGAGATACATACAGCTAACTGAGAATGCAATTCACTTATAGACTTTTGAAAA
The DNA here is from genome assembly GCA_002933915.1 of Eutrema heterophyllum. Lineage (NCBI taxonomy): Eukaryota > Viridiplantae > Streptophyta > Magnoliopsida > Brassicales > Brassicaceae > Eutrema > Eutrema heterophyllum. The sequence continues at coordinate 299,391 of PKMM01007473.1, read as the reverse complement.
AAAGAAAATTTGTATTTCATAAGGGACACTGTAACATAGTTTCTCCCCTATCGAATAACTTATTATCCTTCAAGAGATCTTTGGCACCGCCAAAAAAAAATGAGACACGATATAGACTTTTGGAGAAAAAATAAGCTTGAATCCATAGATTGTCTTCTATATTATCTTGGTCTCTCTTTCACTCTGTTTACTTTTCTGTTCTATTCCGATCAGACTAAGATCGGCACAAAATCATAACATGAAAACCAACAACCAGATCCTTTTAAAGAGTAATAAAGGAGTAGCATATAAGTTATGATGGAAAACTCTTAACTACTGCAAACACATGATATTCTCAACATGATCTGTGACAGCCCAGATTGTAATATCATCACTAGGCCTTACTCTTAATAAGGACGTTGAAGTCTGGATTTCAACTCTTCTTCGACTCTTTCGTTTCGGATCATAATAATAAACATATAACGCCAAATCAAAGACATATTTCCGCTGGACCATAACGATTTCACCACCCGGATGAGTGACACCCGCAAATCTGAGACTCCAAGCTGGTAAATCTTGAAGAATGGAAAGAAAAGTAATCTTCGACCACTCTTGTTTCTCAGCATCCTCCATAACCCACATATCCACATCCTCGATGTTTGGACATATGTATCCTAACTTCCCTTGGTAGTTTACAAGAGTCGAATCAACATCGTCAACCAGCACATCTTGCAGAGCCTGAACATGATTAAATGTTTCAGACCTAACATCGAAACTAACCAAAACATCACTCCAAAATGTATTTGCTCTGTAATAGATTGCCCCGTTGATGCAAACTGCTTGGTCCCATGGCGAGTGAGGGCCAATGCTGCATTCGATGTCCCGCCACTGGTCCGAGGGATCTCCCAATATGAAAACTTTACAAGACTGCTTCTGATAATATAGTGACAAACACAATACTTTGTATTGTTTCTTGAAAGGGTCGTACCCAAATAAGTAGAACAGATCGCCTCGATATAAACGCGTAATGGGTAAGGAAACAGATTGCGTCGTGGTAGGGTTGTGTATTGTGAACTGATCACTATACAATCGAAACCAAAACCCTATCAAGCCACGTACGTATTGAAACCTTCTCACACGGTTTTCTACTTCTTTAAAGATTTCCTCGTGATAGAGTTGTTTTTCGTTTGTGATTTGATGATGAAGGTAAGTATACGAGAAGATGGAGGAAAATTCAGAAAACGAACGTCTGTCGAAGATGAAGTGGGGATCACGAGGTTGTTGAGTCGAACGCCGAGTCACGATCGAGTCAATGACTAAAAACTATTTGATAATACTTGCCAATTGATACGAGACGCAATGAAACCTCGCCAGAGACTTCGCCGGAAGTTTCTTGAGTATCTCCAACGTTATATCAAGAGGGATATTGATATCGCGGGACCTTTTTCTGGCCATGATCTCACGGAGGTGAAGTTTCAGCAGCTGCGATGTAGAAGAGTTTGTGTGGTGGCTTCTTCTCTTCCTTTTTTTTCTTTCGTAAACCCTAGTTAACATGTTTTTTTTTTTTTTTTTTTTTTACGGCAGGTTTGTTTTGTTTTAACTTATTGTGCATTAATGAAAATGATAATTACCTTTTTAATTTGTCGTACGACACTTTCAAGAATTCATTACTAGCAATAAATTATTTAATGGATTATCACTGTTGGATTAATAGGTCAACAGTCATTGAGCCTTGGTCGTGATTGGGTTTGGCCAAGCTGGAGACGGTGTGGTTTTGGAACAACTCTGTTTCTCGTGTCTAACGGCTTCAACTGTGAATCAAGTCTCGGTAGATCGGGGTATAAGTTGATTCAGTTAGATCTAGTCTCGGTATCCGTTGAGTGATATCATCTTGTTATCGTGTTCTTAGAGAGAGAAGCAATTGTAATCAAGAGTGAGAGAGAGATCTTTGTAACTTCTTTGTTTTTCTGGTGTTAGTGGATTCTCCGGAAAAGTTCCCGGAGTGAGTAGGCGGCTATCACATCGATAGTGGAGGCTGAACACGTTTATTGCTTGTGTTTTACTTTTCCGCATTTTCGGTTTCGTGTTGATCGATTCGGTGAGGGAGTGATCTCAAATCCGAGAGAGACGACTCTGTTCTTGAGTTTAGAAGGTGTTCGATAGAATCCTTCAATCGCAACAATCATATTTTTAACAATACACAGCCATTATAAACATAATCCATTACTCGCAATTAATTATTTAACTCNGTTTTACTTTTCCGCATTTTCGGTTTCGTGTTGATCGATTCGGTGAGGGAGTAATCTCAAATCCGAGAGAGACGACTCTGTTCTTGAGTTTAGAAGGTGTTCGATAGAATCCTTCAATCGCAACAATCATATTTTTAACAATACACAGCCATTATAAACATAATCCATTAACTCGTGCATCTACGCAATCAATTTTAATGATATGTTTACATCTTCTCCACATGCAGTTTTGTGTTCTGTTGGTGTTGGAGCACTTTTTTCTAGAAAGGGCCCAAGGGAGAGCTAATATGTCTGCTGGTGAAAAGGTAAAAGATGCTTATTTTTGTTTTGTTTTGTGCTCTGTTAGTGTTTCACTGCAAAATATTGAAGTGTCAATATCCGTCGTTCCAAGAACCACTGGAGGACATGTATATTTCTGTTTTTTTAACAAGTTCTGATTCATTGATATAATGACTTGCATTTATCTCTTCCTAATGTTAGTTGTAGCACATTTCAATAGCAGCAATTATTGTCGCAAATTTTGTAATCCTAACAGAAAATAGTCTGCGAAAGCCTTGCTTAGTTGATGCACCTCTCATGGCAATCCGTAAACTTTCATGGATTATTACAGGACTTTAATCTTTCCATTGTAAACGATTTCCTCCAGGTGTATTGTTATTACCCTTTCTCAGCTCTCTCACATCCCTCCCCAAGCTTTACAACGATCTTAAATGGAATATAACTAGGCCGCAAGGTTTTCAGGCTGTCATGCGAATCAGATGTATCCAAGTATATTTTTGTGGCAGAGAGTTCTCTTCATGCATTACTGTATAGTTAAGATTCAACTGCTATGCTGTTTAAGTTAACACAATCTTAGTCTGTTACGAATCTTCGCCTTATCGATCTGATACTTGAGCTTGTTCTGATTCGATCAAATACAATGAAATCGTGAGAAGAGAGAGAGAGAAATTGCAAAAAGTAAAGAACACAAGAGTCTTGTCTAGTTCAGACGCAAACCGCGACCCTACGTCTGGCCGAGGATTACTCGGAATTCACTAAGAACAACCGTACAATCGGGCGCCGTCAATCTCACCGGAAAACCCCGAGAATCCCCTTTCACTCACCGAAAGCTCTCTTTGGTTGTCTCTCACCGATACAAAATAATCCCCTTTAACTCACCGAAAGCTCTCTTTGGTTGTCTCTCACCGATACAAAAGAATCTCTCACCGATACAAAAGAATCTCTCACCGAAATTTCAATTGATCGCTCTAACAGAAGAAACAGATCATCAGCTCAACAATATATTACTCACCAATTGTAACTACCCGTAACAACCTTGGCGCGTGATCACACCATCTTGAACGGCCAAACTCTGATACTCTGTTTCTTCTTTGATCAACATTGATGATGTCCAAAACGTTAACGCTTTGTACACTTTACTAAACCTGTGTGATAACCCGAAATCAATAACCTGATTTCCGCGTTGGTTACTTAGTCAGCTCCTAAACCGGAAGTTGCTGAATGAATCTGATGGTTTAATTAACCAACGTATTCGACATAGTCAATTAGGAAAACAAGTGATTCTTTAGCTGCAAGTTTACCAGGAGATACACTATAGTGCTGATTCTACTGCTAACCTTGTTGTCACTATGTACCAACCTGTGTTTTCTTTTTATGCCGCGGCTAATGAAATCCCTTCAAAGGCACTTCCATTGGTAAATGAGAAAGCAACTAATTGGCTGCACAAATACACTCTATACCTATAGAAATTGTGCTACCGTTACATCATCTGGACTTATTCTTCCATTATATACTCTCGGTATTTCTTTGACTTATTTGCATGTATTGTCACTTAATTGACGATCCATTAATTTTGTTTTTTTGTCACTTACACAAAATGACTACAACGACTTAGCAATTCTTCAGTTAAAATGTCTAAATTGCTCATCCTCCTGTTTCGATTATGTCATGTACACATCTGATCCATCTGCCAACATGTCATGTCACACTCTGCTCTTTTCATATCAAGATTTGACATTTTCATTTTCGTTTTTTTTTTTAAAATTGTGTTTTGGCGTGATTTTCTAAATTCATTGAATTACTTTTACTTTTCTCATCGTTTTTTTTTTATCTCTTTCACTTTTTTTATCACCGCTTAACTGCCTCTTCCTCCCTCGACATTTCATCTTTGTTGTTTTATTATGTAGATAGGCAGAATTTCCCGAACCGAACCAAAATTCTCGAACCCGAACCGAAATTCCCTAAATCGAACCCAAACAAAATCATACAATAACCCAAATAGAATATAAATGTGTACACCGATTCACCCAATCCCGAACCAAAACAAACCTAAATTATATCAACCAAATTAACCGATATTAAAAAAACAATTAATAATTTTAAATAATATATAAAAAGTCAACATTTTAATATTTTAAAAATATAATTACTTACTTTCTAAAATATATATATATTTTTTAATATATAAACTGAATCCAATCCAAACAAATATAGCATGTAGTCTCCAACGAGATCTATTTTCTAAAGCCTAAAAGACCCAAAAAACCCAAACCGAACTGAATCAATTCAAAACTTGATCGTGCATGAGACCTATTTTAATATTTCCATTGCTTTGACTTCTCTTTACCAATATTTTGGTTTGTTGATACTTTCACCTTTCTCCTAACTTCCCTACGATTAGGCCTATCAAACGGGTCGGATATGTCCCGCCTGACCCGACCCACCGCGAGTGCGGGTTTGTTTTTTTTATCCGCTTGACCCACGAATCCCCATATCCTAAACCCGCACCTGCCCCGCATTATTCAAACGGGTCTAGCGGGTCTAGCGGGTCTAGCGGGTAACCCGCAAAATTACCACAAAAAAAAAAATTAATTACAAAAAAACAAAATTCTCTTTTTTTCTCTCAACCCTCCTTCTCGATCTCTCCGCTTCAGAGGTCTTCTCCGGTCATCGGTTCTCATCGCCGAGCCGTGAGGAGGCCTCCGCAGTGGTGGGCTTTTGCGGCACGGTGGTCGTTTGTGGGGGTGGAGTGTGGCTCGTCGGCTCCTCCTCTAGGCGTAGGACCTTTGTTCTTCGTCGACCTTGACGAAATCGGCGAGATCCCGACCTGCGGCGACGCCAGAGAGGGAGAGAGAGATAAAGAGTCAGAGGGAGGGAGGTGGGAGTCTGAGAGAAAGAAAGGGGGGTGGGAGTATGAGAAAAAGAGAGAGGCGGAGGTGAGAGACTGAGAGAAAGAGGGAGACGCGGAGAAGAAAGAAGAAAAAAATATGTATGCGGGTAACCCGCAAATTCACAATTTCCAAAACTTAAACCCGCATCCGCTTTGCCATTTACAAGACCGACCGGCACCCGTCCCGCTAAGTTGAAATTTTAATTTTGCCGACCCGCACCCGCCCCGCGGGACCCACGGGTTTGTGATTAAATTGACAGGCCTACCTACGATTGCTATTTTCTTTCTTCACGTGCGTTTTTGTTATGTCAAATCCAATTCTACAATGAACATATGACCTGGCATATTCTCACTCAGTTATGCCAGCTTTTTAATCTATTTTCAAATTAGGGGCCGCCTACTTTGGTTCGCTATCCATCATTTTTTTTAAAAAATTTCCAACCTTTGGCTGCAATAATACTAATTCACTATTTAAGATTTAGCTTTTTCCGTTACATGTTTTTTATGGGTACCATTAATTACGTTTTTCAATTTGGATTCGTTGTTTCCTATGTAGGGTTTAGATTTATATAATTATATGCTTTTTACGATTGCCATACTTTACGTTTTCAATTTGGGTTCGCTATTTTTCATTTAGGGTTTAACTTTTTCTGTTATATGTTCTTTATGGATACTATACGTAACGCTTTTCAATTTGAGTTCGCTATTTCCTATATATAGGGTTTAGATTTCTATAGTTATTTGTTCTTTAGGTTGTCATACTTTACGTTTTTCAATTTGGGATGGCTATTTCATTTAGGGTTTAGCTTTTTCCGTTATATGTTCTTTATGGGTACCATACGTTACGTTTTTCAATTTGGGTTTGCTATTTCCTATATATAGGTTTAGATTTATGTAGTTATTTGTTCTTTAGGTTGTCATACTTTACGTTTTTCAATATTGGTTAGCTATTTTTCATTTGTTATATGTTCTTTATGGGTACCATACGTTACGTTTTTCAATTTTATTTCGCTATTTTCTATATAGGGTTTAGATTTCTATAGTTATTTGTTCTTTAGGTTGTCATACTTTACGTTTTTCAATTTGGGTTTGTTATTTTTATTTAGGGTTTAGCCGTTTTTATGTTTTTTATGTACCATACTTTACGTGTTTCAATTTGAGTTGATTATTTTCTATTTAGGGTATAGCTTTTTCTATTATATGTTTTTATTAGTACTATACATTACGTTTTTCAAGTTGGGCTTGCTATTTTTCATTTAGGATTTAGATTATTATATTTATAAGTATTTTATTGTTGCTATACTTTACGCTTTCCTATTTTGGTTCGCTATTTTCCTCTTAGTGTTCAAATTTCTTTCGTTATAAGGAAAACGTATATATATTTTTTTCATGAGGTGTGCGTTTAGGTTATTTAGTGTGATGTTGACCAGTCAATGGTTATTTCTGCAATCCCCACACTGAGTTTCACCAAGCCAACAGACCTTCTCACCGCGACGGTACACCACACTCCTACGCCATCGGAGAAGCAACTAGCCAAGCCTCCGAAACAACATCACAACACAAAATCGGCGATGAAGAGCCAAAAACAGAATCGAGATTGTTTATGGGTTTGCAACAAGATCCAGATCCAGCAGATCCGTTCTTGAATCTGAATTCTGAAATCATCGACAGATACTTGAAGAAGAGGGGTTGTTGAAAGCAAAATATTTTTTTTTTCAACCAGCAGAGGAAGAAGAAGAAGAACAAAGACAAGAACAGTTCGAAAGTTATAATGTGAACACAATATATTTTTTTAAAAACATTTCTCTGATTCTGACAAAAAACTTACACTCATACACTCACATCATGGGTAATTTGGTCCAAATTTTACCAAAACAATGTCGAAAGTGTTACATTTTAACAAGATTTTAAAAAGTGACAATTGTTATAAAAAGTAATATAATTTATCGTAAAGATAAGTATTAATAAATATAAAAATATTATATCCAGCGGGATAGCAGGACATTGATATTAGAAAAGATAGAATCTTATAGATGTTATTGATCGAAGGTGTGTTTACAATCAAACCAATTCGTTCGTTTATATAGAGAAAATTTTAAATTACTGTGCATTGCATAGTGACGGTGGGCTCCACACATAATATTATTTATACAAACAATTTGCCGAACTTCTGCCTAATTTTGTAGACTTCCTAATTTTGTAGACTTTCATAACACTCCCCCTTGGAGACTAGTGTCACTAATGTCGTCTTGCGTTATGTCTTTGTTGCCTCGTTAAAAACCTTTCCAGAAAATCACAATGGGAAAAACCATAGTAAGGTTAAAAAAGAGTACAACTACGCAAGCTCCCCCTTGAATGATCAGGATGTCACCTTATAGGTCACGTTGATGACGCATTCCAATGTTATGGACATGTTTCTTGAACATAGAGGTGGGTAACGATTTTGTGAAGAGATCTGCTACATTTTCACATGATTGGACATATCTCACTTCAATTTCTTTACTCTTCTCGAGTTCTTGAGTGTATGAGAAGAACTTCGGAGTGATATGTTTGGTTCTATCACTTTTGATATATCCTTCTTTTTTCTGAGCAACACATGCAGCGTTGTCTTCATATAATATAGTTGGCTCTGTATCTACGCGAATTCCACTGCTTGATAGGATGTGGTGACTAATTGATCTCAACCACACACATTCTCTACTTTCTTCATGAAGTGCGATGATTTCAGCATGATTTGAAGAAGTGGCCACAAGTGTCTGCTTCTGAGAATGCCAAGATATAGCAGTGCCTCCGATCATGAACACATACCCTGTTTGTGATCGGGCTTTATGTGGATCCGATAAATACCCAACATCTGCAAAACCGATCATTTGACTTTTTGAATGTTTATGATAAAACAAACCTAAATCAATAGTCCCTTGAAGATAACGAAAGACATGTTTAATCCCATTCCAATGCCTTTTTGTAGGGGACGAGCTGAATCTTGCCAAAAGATCAACAACAAATGATATATCATGTCTTGTATAATTTACCAAATACATAAGGGCTCCAATTGCACTTAGATATGGTACTTCAGGACCAAGTATCTCTTCATTTTCCTCATGCGGTCAGAATGGGTCATTCTCAACCTTAAGTGATCTAACAACCATAGGGGTACTTAGAGGAGTTGCCTTATCCATATTAAAGCGTTTAACACTCTTTTGGTATATGTGGATTGATGCACAAATATACCATTTTGAGAATGCTCAATTTGTAAGCCAAGACAATACTTTGTTTGTCCGAGATCTTTCATCTCAAATTCTCCTTTTAAATATTCGGATGCTTTTTGTATCTCCCCTTGAGTTCTGATAATGTTTAGATCATCAACATATTGATAGTTGGACTTTTTGCAGTCCGCACAATTACCCGTTGTGCACAATGCCTCAATCTAATGGCATGTCATTGCAGCACTTTGGGATCGAATCCACATGGAAATAAGAACGACACACTAAGAATACATGACACTATCTAATCTAAGCAATGATTCGGTTTTGGTTTTTATCGAACGAATCAAAACATACAAAACATAGAAATGAACAAGTAACGAAAGCTAAACACGTTTAATATCAAATCTAGACAAACGAATTCTCGGGTAAAACAATTGACTTGGGTGATTCTCAATCTATTCTAGACACTCAAACATTCAATCAATTGCCTCCTTAGGCCCTATATCACTACTAAAGATTAATCCATGTCAATGGTATTAACCCCTTTCTTAGTCATCAATTGTCATAAACTTCCGTTCGCGATTCTATGACTAACAAGCAATAAGCACAAGTCTAATTAACCACAATTCACCTTAGACATCAATTTTCCGTTGGCTAAGATATGAAAAGCACTCATTGAATTCATTGGGGAATTTCATCGAACACCTTCCGGGCATGAAATTCCCTAGAGTTCTAAATCAACTTTGTCAAGGTTAATCTAGCAATAAGAACACTCAATGAGAAAGGAAATCAAGTAATCTACCTCTTAAACATCAAGAACAAACCTAAAATCACCCTAATCTACTTTACCCAAGAACCCTAAAAGAACTACTCACACATAACTAAATCACAAAAGTAAACCGTACAAATGAAAGACATATTGAAAATAAGAAGATTGATGGAAGAAAAGTAAGGAAATCTTCACTAAAATGGTGTAGATCTTGAAAGATACATGAACAAAAGTGATAAAAGAGAAGAAGAAGACTTTAAAACAGTAAAAAGAAGCCCAGAAATCGTGTGTGTAGAGTTGTTGAGACTCCACCACTAAGTGTTGATTATATACAAAAGTGGAGGGACCCAAAGTCAAGCCAAAAGTCTTAAACACAATTTGATCATTTTATCGGCCTGGTTTATCGGCCATATGGCCGATAAAACCTTCCCAGTGAGCCTTCATTCTCGGATGCATTCCCTTCGCGGCAGAGTTGACATGTGTTCACTAAATCGGATGTAACTCCTTCAATACAGCTCCGAACGACTTGAAACCACTTCTATTGGAACGCTAACTCAATTGCCGACAACTTTTATGAAGAGGTCGAAAGCTAAATCCAAAGGGAAGGCTTCCTTAGGAGTCGATCTTCTAGACACATGTTCTCGATGCTTGATCTTTGGTTTTATCGGGCACATTGTATCGGCCAGGTGACCGATACAAACTCTCACAGGAGCTGGTACTCTTCAACACTAGGTGAGCCATTTTATCGGTCCTCTTTATCGGTCATATGGCCGATAAAACTCTTCACAGGAGCATTGACAGGAGCGACGGCTTGGAAAACTTCATTTTATGATTTTATCGGCCCGTCTTATCGGTCACATGGCCGATAAAATCACTTATCAGTGTTTTCTTCATGTTTTCCTTGCCTTTCTTGCCCCATTGACCTTCCATGATGGTTACCCACACTCCTCTAACTCCAAAAACACCTGAAAATGGCTCAAAGAAGCCAAAAAGAGTGCAAAGACAACCTATGACATCTAAAATGCAATGAGACTCAATTGGACCCTAAATGCATGAAAACATCTCAAAACTATACAATGTGAGATCAAAACATATGAAAATAAAGCCCTAAAAACATGTAAAATATGGTGTTATCAACTCCCCCGGACTTGCCTTTTGCTTGTCCTCAAGCAAACAAGTAAAGACAAACCGAAAGAGAGGTTTGAAAGTGGGGACTCATAACCAAAAGATCTTAGTAAGCATTCGATATGATCACCTTGAACAATACTAGCATGTTGCAAAAACAAACACTTAATCCACTCTAACTCATTCAAGGCTTATCGTAACTCCTAATCTTTTCTCTTAACAACAATGTCTCATGCCTACAAGTTCTCTTCTTAACCAACCCTCACATTCATTTGATCTTTTTTAAGGTGCAGTCTCACAAATGGGCAAATGATCAAGTCCAATCGGTTTGGAAGAAAAGGTTTTTGGCACTAGTAAATGTGAGTGCAAGGAGGTTCATTCTCTTTTTGGGTGACTTACTCTCAAGAAAAAGGAATGTTATATGTTATGCAAAAGCAAGGAAGACTAGAAACAATTTATGCATACAAAGTTAAGCTCACATTGTTCTACCCTCCTAGCAAAGCATTCTACCCGAATGGTGATTCCATTTCCTTTTCTTATCTTACTTCTTCCCCCAAAGCCCTTTTGGCTAAATCAAACTCCCTTCTTAACCCCGTTTTCTTTTCCAAAACGCTAAACTTCTAGAGAACAATTTTAATTTCACTCGACCCTTTTCTTTTCTTCTCACTCTCTCTAAACATTTCTTTCTTCTAAACCTGGAGAGCGTTTTTCTTTATCTTTTCTTAGGGTCTTTATTTAGGCTCATTCTCTCTAGATTTTGCTTCTTCAACCATTTCTCATCTCACTTTTCGTGAGCTCATGTTCCCCAAACCAAATACCATTCATTCCATTGATCCCCATCCTAATGCTAGCCTTTTTTTCTTTAAACAACTTAGACTAGCTAAAAATGAAAACTAACCTTTGTCGTTCCCGATACTTACAAGATTTTACACACAATAGCATTATCAAGAAAAAACCTCACTTAATCAAACAACGAGGGGTGGAAAGAAAACGGTTAAGTTAAAAGGTAGGAAACCATTCTAAAGATGAGAATGGCCACTCGGGTTATTAGAGAGTGGTAAAAGTGGATAAGATAACCTGAGTGTTTTCTTTAAACCATGGTTATGTATCACAAGCCCATAAGCAAGAAGATTATATTCATTTAAGTCCAATATCAAAGGGGTTGATTTCAAATTAAACAAGTGATTACGAGATAACGAGTTAAGAGTAGAGAGATCAAAGCAAGAGTATACAAGTTTCAAAAATGTTGTTCAAGCAACATGATAATATTACTAAGGGTATCACATCGAGTTCTAGACTAAGTGGTTTCTATCATTGTCCCCTATGCATATGCAATGCAATCCTATATGCTTCTAGACTCAATCCTAAAATGAAGATGAGACTATGCAAACTACATGATATCTTTTTGGTTTTTCAAAATTTTAATTTTTTTTTATTTTTCTATGCAATATACATGTACAATGCAAGACTCAAGAGAAAAATAAATTAATACAAAGAAGATAATGTTAAATGACAAAGACCTCTCCCCCGAACTTAAATCGCACCGTCTCGGTGTGAAATGAATCCAAAGAAAGAGTAAAAATGCAAATAAAAAAGATATGTACAAGAGGAAGGGTTAGGTATCTTGGAGATATGGAGATGAGGGGGTTGATCCGAATAACTTCGTATAGCATACATTATACGAAGTTATACGAATATGAAAACTTTACAAGACTGCTTCTGATAATATAGTGACAAACACAATACTTTGTATTGTTTCTTGAAAGGGTCGTACCCAAATAAGTAGAACAGATCGCCTCGATATAAACGCGTAATGGGTAAGGAAACAGATTGCGTCGTGGTAGGGTTGTGTATTGTGAACTGATCACTATACAATCGAAACCAAAACCCTATCAAGCCACGTACGTATTGAAACCTTCTCACACGGTTTTCTACTTCTTTAAAGATTTCCTCGTGATAGAGTTGTTTTTCGTTTGTGATTTGATGATGAAGGTAAGTATACGAGAAGATGGAGGAAAATTCAGAAAACGAACGTCTGTCGAAGATGAAGTGGGGATCACGAGGTTGTTGAGTCGAACGCCGAGTCACGATCGAGTCAATGACTAAAAACTATTTGATAATACTTGCCAATTGATACGAGACGCAATGAAACCTCGCCAGAGACTTCGCCGGAAGTTTCTTGAGTATCTCCAACGTTATATCAAGAGGGATATTGATATCGCGGGACCTTTTTCTGGCCATGATCTCACGGAGGTGAAGTTTCAGCAGCTGCGATGTAGAAGAGTTTGTGTGGTGGCTTCTTCTCTTCCTTTTTTTTCTTTCGTAAACCCTAGTTAACATGTTTTTTTTTTTTTTTTTTTTTTACGGCAGGTTTGTTTTGTTTTAACTTATTGTGCATTAATGAAAATGATAATTACCTTTTTA
>PKMM01007473.1:248072-281032 GCA_002933915.1 Eutrema heterophyllum | reverse complement strand
ATAATTATAGAGAGGGGGAGTTGAACCACGTCCCTTGTCAAAAATTATATTTTCTAGAAATTTTTTAGAGTGTAGTTTTGTGGATTATTGGTTTATATAATATATGGTTTTTGAGGCTTACTTTAGTTGCTATTCAATATTGTGATGATAAAAAAAAATGAACTTGATTTGATCTTTTTGGATATTCAAATACTTAAAAAAAAATCTTTGGATCAAATATAAAGTTTTTTTTAACTCATATAACAATTTTTTTTTTTTTGGGTAGGTGTTAGCTTATTTTTCCGGGACTTATGCGCAAGAACTATACACAAAGATGGTGTTGCAATGTTACATAAGAATATTTGTTTGGTTCTTTGTAACCTAGAGAAAATATTCTCACCTTCTTTTTTTGATGTTATGGAGCATTTGCCAATTCACTTGCCACATGAACCTAGCCTTGGAGGATCTGTGCAATTTAGATGGATGTATCCTTTTGAACGATACATAGGTCATCTAAAGAAAAAAGTGAAAAATAAATCAAAGGTAGAAGGCTCGATTGTTGAACAATACATCAATGAAGAGATTTCTACTTTTTGGAAATATTACTTTGAGCCACACATCAAGACAAAAAACCGAAGAGGAGATGGACACTATGATGGAGGTAATCAAGAAAAGACACATGAATTTGATGAAATTCCAGATATATTTTCTCAACCAGGGAGGGGCAATGGTAAAGAAAAGGAGATATGGCTCCAAGATGAAGATCATCATATCGTACATACATATATTTTGCAAAACTGCGATCAGTTAAGACCATTTAAAAGGTATAAAATCTTAATATGCACATGTATACTTTAATTTATATTTTGATAGGGTGAATATAAGATATCATATTTACTCTTCATGAATTTTTTATATATAGGTTGTTCGAGCAAAGCATGATTACGGCTTATCCAGTAATAAGCGAAAACAATATCAATGAGCTTAAAGATAAGAAATATTCAAGCTGGTTAAGAAAACATGTAAGTTTTTTTTTAAGTAATCTTTTGGTAAATCTTTGATAATCTTATATTATAATATGTATTGTATACATGCAATTTTTAAAATAGGTGGAGGATACTTGGAAGGAAAATTCATATCCACAGTGGTTGTTGTCTCTCGTTCATGGTCCAATGGTTAAAATTACTTGTTGGCCAATGTATTTTTGTCGTGGATATGTATTTCATACATATGATCATGGAAAAGACAAAAAGAATGCCAATTATGGAGTTTGTGTCAAAGGTACAACATCCTCTGCCTCAAGTAAAGAACATGCTTTTTATGGAATATTGAAAGAGAGTTTTGAACTTCATTATCCTGGCTCAGTTGATCTTAAATTCGTGGTCTTCAAATGTGATTGGTATGATTCAACCATTGGGAAAGGTATACGAATAAACAAGTCAGGGATTATCGATATTAATGCTAAAGGACGTTATGAAAAATATGATCCTTTTGTATTGGTGATATATCATGGTTTTTACCCTTTTTTGACCATGATATAGGTCTTGTTTTTAGAGTCTTTCTAGTGTTTTTGGAGTCTTTTAGTGTCTTTTCAGGTTTTAGGTACGTTTGGAGCATAATTGGAGATATTGAAGCATTCTGGAGCTTTTTGGAGCAAAGCAGATATCGTGTAGCGATTTGAAGCCCTTGTATCGACCGACACCACCTGGTGTCGATCGATACTGATACCATGAAGGAAGGAAGCGCGTCACTGCCACAGTATCGATCGATACCACTTATGGTATCGGTCGATACCGTTGTCCATGGAAAAGGAAACGCGACTTTTTACAAGTTTGAAGAAACTGCACGTTGGTCCAGAAGACTTTAATAATTACAATTTAGCCCAAAACGTGTTTTAGGATTATAATTAGGTTTTTCAGCCACTTTTGTTGGCTAAGTTTTATTTTACTCTGGTTTCTGTGAGAGAGTTTTGGAGGGAGACAAGTCTGAAACTCTGTTCGCCTGAGAGAAGATTTCGAACCCTTGTTTTACTCTCTTCTATTTATTAGATTTGATGATCTATTCAATCATGTTGCTTGTTTCAATCTCCATGTCTGAGTAGATCCACTGTTAGGTTCAGGGTTCTCATAAGGATTTTCTCTGAATGTTAGGTTAATTAGTTAATTAGAATTCACCATCTGAATTAGTTCTTCACCATAGGTTGTTCTCATAGCTAATTATAGGTTGACGAATCTGGAACTTAGATCTTAGGTTAATCAATTAGACACGAAATTGTGATTGGAAACCTGACAGAACCTAGGGTGAGCAAAATAACTATTCGCAAAGAGATTTGGTTTAGTTGTTTTGTGAACAAATCAAACTTGAACTAAAAGCTGGTTTAGACCTTAGGATTCGCAAAGAGATTTGGAATTTTAGGATTTAGACTTAGATAGTTTTCGCAACGAAAGTTGGTTAATTATAACTTAGTGATTTGAGTTCAAGAACCGCGCTAAATCTGAATCATGTTAGTTAGTTTATCTACATTCATTGAATTCCTGAGAAATACCCTGAGCCTATCTTCTTTCCAATTGACTTACAACTTGTTTAATTTACGCACTCGCGTTTAATTACATTGTTTGGTTTAGCTTAATTCGAGTCTATATAATCTATTGTGTGACTTTCTTGAGTCTTTGTGGTTCGACCCCTACAAATTAGGGTATTAATTTGAGCATATCAAATTTGGCGCCGTTGCCGGGGACTCAATTTCGCCATTAGATTTTAGCTTAGAATTTCGTCTAAATCGTAGAGTATCGATCGACACCCTAGTGGTATCGGTCGATACCCGTCGTGAATTTCAGTTACTTACGTTCTTGATCTTTTGTGTTTCAGGTTACATGCCTAATCGCGAAACCAGGAGAAACAAGAACACTCAGCTAGTTGATCTGTCAAACGAGCAGCTAGCACTTTTGGAACGCACAATCAGGAAAGTAAAGAAGCCAGCAGAGATGAACAACCCATTGGTTTTGATTCGTGATGAGGCTGGTACTTTCAGAGACCGAGAGGGTCATTTGTGCAATGAGAGGGGGCAACGACTTGATGGAGATGGAAACATCATTGTCCCTCCAGCTGTTGTGAATGTTGGGAATAATGTGGTTGATCGTGGTAGGACAATTGGAGAGTATAACAGGCATGATCAGTTCTATGCCAATCGATCAGCGATTCGTCCACCTGCTTTCCCGAGGAATGGCTTTGAGCTGAAACCTGCATACTTCTCTCTTGTGGGTCAGCACCCTTTTCATGGTTTTCCTCATGAGAACCCCATGGATCATATTGAGAGGTTCAAGGACTTGGCACTAGCATCAAGTACAATGGAGTGTCCAACGATTACCTCCTCTATAAGCTTTTCCCATACTCTCTTGGTGGGGATGCAGTTTACTGGCTGAAGCAGTTACCTCCTAGATCGCTGACTACCTGGGAGGAGACCAAGAACGCGTTCCTGAACAATTTTTATGATGATGCGAGATCCGAGGAGCTTAGGAACAAGATATCCTAGTTTTCTCAAGGACCAACTGAGGCATTTAAGGCTGCTTGGATCAGATTCATATCATATCAGAGAGATTGTCCACATCACGGGTTCACTAAGGTTCAGTTGCTGGGTATCTTCTTCATAGGGATTGACTAGAGGTATCAGATGGTTTTGGATGCTGCGAGTAATGGAAATTTCAACACCAGGTATCTTGACGATGCCTATGTGCTGATTGAGAACTTGGCATCTAGCAATAGCACCAAGAATGCAGACTTTGAGCGAAGGAAACAGGCTGGGAATTTGGATGGATCGCAGATTGCTGAGGTTCAAGCTAAGCTGGATTCAGTGCACAATCTTTTGATGGGAAAGACGAGGAAAGCTGTTCACTTTGCTGATGAGGATGAAGTGAAAGGTGTTAACTACATTGGTGGTGCTGGATTTCAAAGTCAAAGGTATCAATACCAATCTCCACCACCCAAAACTCCAGAGAACAAAGTTGAATCCATGCTTGAACAGATTCTTGAGGGACAGCAGAAGATGACAGTAGATTTTAATGGGAAGATGGATGCTATGTACACAGACCTAAATGGAAAGATTGAAGCTCTTAGCATTCATCAGAAGAGGCTGGAAACTCAGGTCGCTCAGACTGCAGCAGCTGTGAAGAGGCAAGAAGGTTTTCTTCCAGGGAAAACAATGAATCCAAGGGAATGCGTCAATGCAATCACCTTAAGAAGTGATGAAGAGGTCGATCCAGGAGTGAAATTTGGCCTAACTGCAAAGAATCTCGTCGATCTTGCTGAAGATGACGACGATGAGGCTCCCGAAATCGCCCCGGTATCGATCGATACCACCCAGCATCGGTCGATACCCATCCAAGGATCTGCCAAGGACGTTTCAAAACTAAGGGTGTCGATCGACACCACACCTGTATCGATCGACACCACACCCGAAAAGATGACGTATAAGCCTTGTATCGATCGACACCTCTCGCAGACTGAGCCAGAAATTGAGAAAACACCCAAGATTGTCGAGGAAATGGTTTACAAGCCTAAGGTGCCATATCCTATACCACCTAGACATCTCAGAAACCCCATTACTGCAGAGAAGTTGCTCGGGTTAGAGAAGATGGTAAGGAGGATTCCCCATACGATGTCTTTTGAAGAAGCTTTGGAATACCGCCCTTTGCTTAGTCACTTCCGAGATTGCAGAGAAACTCTATACGAGATCAATGCACTCTTTATCAAAGCCAGAAGTACACCACCTCCGATGAAACAGCTGATTAAGAGGGAAGACCCAGGAAAATTTTCAGTTCCATACTCTATCTTTGGAGTTGAATTCAAAGAATCTCTCGTTGATTCAGGGTCTAGCGTCAATGTCATGTCAATGGCAATTGCAGAGAGGTTGAGAATTGATATAAGATCTCCTGAGATGTCTCTTACATTCGCGAACTCTTCCACCTCAATTCCATATAGTACCATCCCTGATTTGCTAGTTAAAGTAGGAGATTGTCTGGTTCCTACTGATTTTCAGGTTGTGGAGATGAGTGCAAGATCTAGTACGCCTTTGATTTTTGGAAGACCGTTCATGGCTGCAGTTGGTGCAGTTATAGACACGCCCAGTAAGAGAATCTCGTTCTCGTACATTGACAAAGAGGTCACCTACAAAGCCATTCCTTCTGGAAGAGCTCCCAAACATATCTCTTGCATCACCGTTGTTACAGGAGAGACGTTGATGGTTGATCTTTTGGATGAGCCTTATGATGAACCAAATGTCATAGACGTTTTAGATGGTCATTTTATCATCACCAAGAAAGACGTCACAACAGCTAAGACAAAGAAGAAGGTAAAGAGCAAAGGAGTAAAAGGTGCTCCCTCTATGACTTTAATCCCTCAGAAGTGTGATGGGGACTCGATTGAGTACAAGGTGAAGTGCAAAGGAACCTCAAAACCATTCTCCAAGGCTAGAGTCATTCTTACTCTGGAGCTGAAAGAGAAAGAAAAAGAGGTTATAGAGAGCATGTTGAGTAGAACTCTGAGTCTGCAAGTGTCTAGTTGTAGAACTTGCATGGGAGTGAGTTCTCAACCTCGCTCTGACTAATCACCTGAGCAAATTCAAGCTCGTGACGTTAAACAAACGCTTGGTGGGAGGCAACCCACTGGTAAGTATGTACATACGTTTTTCTATTATTTTTGTTTTTGGTTTTGTGTCTTGTGTTTCACGTGCAGCAGATTCAGAAGAGCAGTATCGATCGACACCAACCCGGTATCAATCGACACCATCCACACGACAAAGGAGCTGGGTATTTTTTAAGGGACCGTGAGCTACAGATCGATCGATGTCAAAATTGCATCGACCAATATCCCTTGTATCGATCGATACCAGCACGGTATCGGTCGATACCCGTCACCCAGGTACGTCTCCTTCGATTTTCACCAATCCACTCAGCTCTTCTGATTTCTTTTACTGACTCTAGACTAGATAATACTGGGGACAGTGTTGTTCAAGTCTAGGGGAGGTAGTCGTTGACATTGTGTTTGTTTTTCTTAGAGTCAGTTGTTTTTGAGTCATTTGTCGTTTTATTGAGTCAAAATTTGTTGGAGACTATGATCGTGTTCTTGACTCTTTTGCTCTGACTTTGCTTCTAAGTGTCCATTGTTACAGAATCAGTTCTAGATCAGACTAATGAAAAATCCAAAGGCTGACCAGTTAACTAGAAGACACCCATTTTCCAGCAGAGTTCATTCGAGCCTGAGCCAAAATTTTGCACTTCATCGATGTGGTTAGTGTTCATTAGAGCTTGATTCCTCATTCATATCTGACAAAGGAACTCATGTGTTTAAAGTAATGGTATCTCTCTCCCCTGTTATAAGTTAATAAATAAGAGCATAAAAGATGAAATGATTTTCTTCTGAGTAGAGGGCAAGGAAAATTTCCAGCGATCCCATTATTCTACTTGTGAAGGAATGATCACACAAAGGTTGGAAGCGAGGTTAGGAAAATTTCATGTGATACCACTATTCGCCTACGCCTTTGATACATAGAGAGGGAAGAACCGGGGATTCAGTGGCAAACACCATCAATACTCGCGTCTCAAACCTTGATTTGTATATGCGAATAAATAAAATAAAAAAAAAAAAAAAAATGAAGCATAAAGTGAAATAAGTCTAGGGGAGAGAAAACAATACCAAAAGTGTGAAAATTGGGTGGTTCTTTTGTCATGATATTGTATGGGAAAGAGTTTAGAAGGTTCTTGGCATTGATCACAACGATGAAACTGGCGATGAAGGCTTGGATGGATAATGCTGCAAAATAATGTGTGTAGTATGGGAAGCTGCGAATGTCTACGGAGAAGTACATGGTGGTCTTATCTTGGAATTGGTTAGGTAACATATGAGCGCTAAGTTGAAGGGTCATTGCAATGTTTCAAGAACAGGTGAGTCTCCGTGTTTTTCAAACNTCGGGACTAACTACTCCAACGAAGAGACCATAAATAGAAGCAAAAATTACAGTTGAACTTAAAAGCAAGAACAAGCTAATTATTTTTCGAAACATTTTCTTACAAAAGAAATCTAAGAAAAATTCTTTGAAAAAGATTTGAGAAGAGATGAAATGTTTTAGTGAAGAAAAATGAGTGAAAGATAAGTATATTTATAGATGAAAATACTGTTCATAGCCGTTAGAAAAGGAGAAGAATTTTGAAATTTTTTCTTTGTGACCGTTGGAATCAAAGAAAATCAATCTGGAAATTCAATAATCAATCAGTTAAATTTACCAAATTTTAGATACAAGGTTTATATACAGGCGGCCGAGCCTCCTTATATAATAACCATAATAAACAGATAATTAACGACAATATTGTGGTGACAGAATCATCTACATTTAAACAGTAAATAAATTAGTTATGGTGACTTAAGTCATCCATAAAGACATAATAAAATAAACGAGTATATAAATATATGGTGACATAGTCATCCATATAAACGTAATAAAATAAACAGTAAATAAATATATGGTGACAAAGTCATCCATATAAATATAATAAATAAACGAGGCGACAAACCGCCCATTATAATATTAAGTGAATAGTGGTGTGTTTAAACAACCACTGCAAAATAATAAATTATTATAGAGGCGGCATAACGCCCGCTATAGTAGGGTATATATTATGAATATATATTTAGCTATAATGAAGAGTGATCGTGCTAATAACGTGTTATAAAAAGTAATATAATTTATCGTAAAGATAAATATTCCTCGGTGGGATAGCAGGACACTGATATTAGAAGAGAGAGAATCTTATAGATGTTATTGATCGAAGGTGTGTTTACAATCGAACGAATTCGTTCGTTTATATAGAAAAAATTTTAAGTTATTGTGCGTTGCATAGTGACGATGGGCTCCACACATAATACTATTTATACAAATAATTTGCTGAACTTCTGCCTATTTTTGTAGACTTCCTAATTTTGTAAACTTTCGTCACAACAATATACTAATGAAACTTGAATTACAATTTTTGCAAAAACCTCTATTTCCTTGAAAATTTTGAATTTTGTTTACGTTAAACTAATTTTACACAACTTCAAGTTCTCTTGTGTGCTTTTTCCCTTCCATTGTCTTTCATTAGAAGTGAGTATTTAAAGTTTTTTTATGTGCTTATCTTTTAAGTGATGCTTATTGGCCCTTGTTTCCTTTTTTTGCTTACATTTTGGTAATTATATGTGGCTTCCATGTAGACATTGCAATATATTCGGTACCTACCATATTGGAGCAGCTACTTAGATACCTTAATTCCTTCAGATGTTTGAAAATCTGTTCTGTGTGAATTACAAGTACTTATTCTTGTCGTACTCACTTTCTGTTTAATTTTTCTCTTATATATGCATGAAGAGTGTGAAATGCAACATACTGCATGGGGCTTTTCGGGATCATATATATAACTTCTTAGGACAGGAGTAATAGATGATAGATTTTGATTTGATGTTATTTCCTTTAAATGGGTTTTTCTTCGGCATTGACCAAAAGAGTGGATTTAAGGACAGATGGGAGAATTGATGGTCGATCATTCTAGATCAACTATATACAGTAGAAACTTTATAAATTAATACTTACTTAATTAATAAACATAATAAATCAATAATTTTTTTCGGTTTCGAATTGGATCGTTCAAAATATAATACAATGATAAAGATGATAAGATAATACAAAATTTAAAAATCCTATACAAATATATGGTCCCATTAATATTATAAAATAATAATTAGTAAATATTCCCTACGTTTTAAAGTGATTCTTTAGGGGGAAAATATTGTTTCAAATTATATTATGAAAATTTGTTTCAAATAATAATTTGTTTCAAGATAATTATGGACTTTTAAAAAAAAACCCAATAATTATGAATTTATCGATTAAAAACTTGTTTCGATGCTATTTTAGGAGATTGCTCACAAATTAATCTCTATAAATTAATAAAATATCATTGTTCCAACATTATTAATTTAAAGAGTTTTTAATGTGTCTTCCCTTTCTAATCCTTTGGCAGTCTCGCTCTGTTTATACCCTGATGATTTCGATTCACGACCTTGGTGCAAAGGTATAATGGGGCTACTTTTAGTTAATATATCTCTCTCAAACCTTAATTTGTAGTTTATGAAACTTTTGGTTATTCTTGCTTTTCAATCTATCAGGACAATGAAGGATCGGTTCTTCCTCATATCCAATCCCATTGTCAAGTGAACACATTAGCAATGAGGGAGTCTATTTTCTTGAGAATGGTGAAGATGGTCCTATATTCTGCATAAACTGTTTGTGGTTCCTTCAGCTGCTGAAATTCATAACCAGGTAATCTCAACTTCTCTCTTTATTAAAACATGAAGTTGTAGGATAATTAACTGATACGTATGTAGCTGAGCACTCGCCGATCCTCTACCAATACAAGAAGAGAGACAAGGTCTAAAAGGCCTAATCAGGTCCACAAGCAGTTTCATTCCTAGAAGAGTATGAGTGGGCTTTTACTAGGAGTGCTTTCTACCTTAACTAACTAAGAAATAACCATTGGTAAAGAGAAGAAATAACCACAAGCGCATGCTTCTAACGGACTACATGAGAAGGGTGTTAGGAAATATTTTTAGTATTATTTATGTTAAAGTAGGGATTTGGAAAAGATCATCAAGATTTGGTGAAAAGTTGTAAAAGGGGAGGAGAGAGACTCCCGAAACTGTTCTCTCAAATTATGTATTTACTTTACTGATATGGAGAAGAACAGATAGAAATGTAAAAGGGATTTGAGAACAAAATGCCACCAAAGAAGACTGATATAGAGAAGGCCGTTGAAACTCTGCAGAAGGCGGTGGGGAAGGTTGCGTCACTGGAAAAAACCGTGGAGGAGATGAGGTTGAAGCTCCGTGTGCTTGGTCGGCTAGAGCTTCTATCCATCAAGTAATGGTTCCATGACACGAGTCAAGAAACTTCTATCCATCTCTGATGACAAGAGTCAAGAAACTAGAAATGTTGAGAAAATAAACTAGAAACGAATAAACATGAATAACCGAAAGAAAGAAGAAATACAATCTGGTGACTAAAGCAATTAACAAACTAAGAAAAGAGAAAGCAAAACGAACAAATGACGGCACCTCAAGCATGATGTTGACGTCCTAAAGAGACCTTTGGCAAACACATGATATTCTCAACATGATCGGTAACAGCCCAAATTGTAAGAATATCACTTGGCCTTACTCTTTGTAACGACCTTGAAGTCTGGATTTCAACTCTTCTTCGACTCTTTTGTTTCGGATCATAATAATAAATATCTAACGCCAACTCACTGACGTATTCTTGATGGACTATAATGATTTCACCACCAGGATGAGTGACACCCGCAAATCTGATACTCCGAGTTGGTAAATCTTGAAGCATGGAAAAAAAGGTAATCTTCGACCATTTTTGTTTCTCGGCATTCTCCATAACCCACAAATCCACATCCTCTTTGTTGATGCGACATATGCATCCTAACTTCCCTTGGTAGCTTACAAGAGTCGAATCTCCATTGTCAACCAGCAGATTTTCCGGAGCCTGAACATGATTAAATTTTTGGGACCTAACATCGAAACTCACCAAAACATTACTACAATTATCTCTCAACATTGCTTTGTAATAGATTGCCTCGTTGATGCAAACTGCTTGTGCGCGTGGCGAGTGACGACCAATGCTGCATTCAATGTCCCACCACTGCTTTGAGGGATCTCCCAATACGAAAACTTTACAAGACTGCTCCAGATAATATAGTGGTACACACAATACTTTGTATTGATTCTTGAAAGGGTCGTACCCGAATAAGAATAAGCAGCTTGGGGGTAAACGCTCAATGGGTAAGAAAACAGATTTCCTCGTGGTAGGGTTGCGTATTGTGAACTGATTAAACCCTCGAAACCAAAACCCTATCAAACCACGTACGTATTGAAACCTTGTCTCACGTACGTGTTGAAACCTTGTCTCACGTACGTATTGAAATCTTGTTACGTTTTCTTGTCCAAAGAATTCCTCGTGATAGAGTTGTTCTTCGTTTGTGATTTGATGATAAAGGTAAGTATACGACAAAGGTTTAGAGGACGAACGCCTGTCGAAGATGAAGTGGGGATCACGCGGTTGTTGAGTCGAACGCCGAGTCACGATCCAGTCAATGACTATAAACTCTTTGATAATAGTTGCCCATTTATACGAGACGCAATGAAACCTGGCCAGAGACTTCGCCGGAAGTTTCTTGAGTATCTCCAACGTTAGATCAAGAGGGATATTAATATCGCCCGACCTTTTTCTGGCCATGATCTCACGGAGGTGAAGCTGCGATGTAGAAGAGATTGTTGTGGCTTCTTCTTCTCTTCCTTTTTTTCTTTCTTTCGTAAACCCTAATTAACATGTGAGATACCTTTCTCAAAAGGTATGTTTTATTTTAACTTGTGCATTAATGAATATTTATGATATGCATTAATGCAAAAATATATGATAATTACCTTTTTTGTCGTAGATACGGTAAATCTTTTTTTTTTCCTACTTGTCACACTAAAAAGATTACCTGCACGATTATTTACTAGCAATAATGGTGAAGTGGGAATATGATACTTTAACATATAAAAAATTGGAAGAGAATTTGTTTGGAAATCATAAACACAAACTGTGTTACAAATTACACAATGCCCATACACCTCTCTATGATACACAAAACCCCCCAAAAAAAAACTAATACACCTCTAAAATCCTCACCTTTCTAGTCACTTGTGTTGTGTCCCCATACCACAGATAAATCAATACTAAGAAAAACAAAAGAACATATATAGAAACAAATTAATGAACAAAACCCTTTTACCCAACAAATACTCTCTCTCCCCTCACTACTACTCACCATCTCCAAAATCATCCGACCTGACTTCTTTTACCCTTTCATCATCTGTCTCATCGATTCTCAGCGTGCTCCATCTCGCAATCGATGATTGTTGATCAAGATCGGTTTTGGTTGGATCTGTACAAAACATGAGGATCATCATCAAGAGGCGGCTATCAAGAGAAGTTTGTCATCTCGCACGAGTGTCTTTTTCTGTGGGGGTTTATATCCAAGCAAGAGAGCCACGGTCATTTGGAGTTTGTGGGCGTCCTCGGGTTGGTGTTGGTGGTCGATTTGCGTTTAACTCCTGAAAATAAAATGCCCATACATGCTCAGTTATGCCAGTTTGTGATAAAAGAAAGGATTAAAATTTGTTTGTGATAAAAACCTGCATCCATGTGTCCTCTATATGTCTTTCTGGTGAAGTTTCAGGTGATGTTATTGCTGGAGGCAACGGATGGATAAGCTTAGGAACCACCACAAGATCTCTCCCCAAAACCAAGATAGCCCCAGCATTGTTTGCAGTACCTGAGAAGGAATCAATATATCATTCTATATGAAACTATCAGATCAGGTTTTTATTTTTACCAGCTTAGTAGTGAGTTTTCGGTTTCATAGACATACCACAATAATTTGTAGCTGAAAAGAGCGTTATCAAATGCCCTTGAGCGAAGCGCTCAAATCCGTCCATCACACATTCATGCGCACGTACAATCAGTTGAAGATCATTGTTGTTGCAGAACTCCATGACACGGTCAGGCTGCAATTGCCAACTTCTTGGTAAGTAACAGAACCGGCAGAAATACTTATGGAAGCGAATTAGAATTATATTCTTCAGTATCATTGTCTAACAAGCCAACGGATAAGTCAAGATTCTTAACGTCGAGAATTAGGTGAGTGGAAGGGAAAGCGAGATTACTTCAATGCGAAATGTATGAAATAAAAGAAAAAGACCACTCACCCCAAAAGTAACCAATCCAGGGCCTCTAGCATTGGGCCTTAAACCTTCGACACTGTCATTTTCAGTTGGATCGGACCTAACAGATTGCAAATTGACATGCTAGTGAGAGAATGACCAAAGAAAAAACTAGAATGATATATAGCGTTAAAATTGAACTGACCATAGCAAATCCATAAGCACAATTGAGCCTGCTTCCATCGTAATTGGACGTTGGATATTTTCTATCTGTTCCACATGATTTATCGACCGACCAATTCCCCCGTGCATACAGATAATTTTCTTCTCAATCAATGCAGCCAAAGGTAGCCAATTAAATAAACGGTTTATTCGGTGCCACACCCAGATCCCATCACGTTCACCCTGAAAAGTAGCCACGACTGAGACCCTAAAAGTGGAAACAAGAGATTCACAAATATGAGACACTTACCATTCGCTCAATACACTCTATCCGGAAACCAAAAAGGGCATTAATGTCGGCGGCTTCATGGTTTCCACGAATTAGATGTACGTTATGTTGGTATTCAACCTGCAATGTCAACCATACAATGTCACACCCTTTTCTATCTAGCGATTATAATATCAGAATAGAGAGCATTAATATGGTGTTCTTATAACTACCTTTAACGCAAGCAGAAGTGTAATTGTTTCTAGGCTGTGTTGACCCCGATCAACATAATCCCCTAAGAAGAGGTAGTCGATGTATCTGAAAACCATTAATACACAATCAGCAATGCCAGACGAACTATAGCGATAGAGAAAGTAGTGATCATATAGCATTAGACACATACGATATGTCTCCAGCTGTTGATGGTGAACCATATTCATCAAAAAGGCGCATGAGATCCCCAAACTGACCATGCAAATCACCAAATATCTTAATAGGAGCTCTAAGCTGTAACACAGTAGGTTCGCTTGAGAAGATACGTTCTGCACTGTCGCAAAGATCAGCTATTTCATTGCAATCCAAGAAAAACTGGCGTCGAACAGGAGGCTTCCACCCACGAGGCTTCAAAAGATGAGCTACAACCTAATAAAACAGAGTTGTGGCTTCATTAGAAGACATTGAATAGTCACCACGCCAGAACCACCTAGTCGAAGCTCTAGGCACCTAATACCATTGAACGATACACTTGATCCAGTAGGACTAACATGTCTTTTACATAAAAGTTTCCAATCCTATTAACCCAAAGGGTATTACAGCTCTACAGTATCTTACTACACTTATTCCTATCAGACCAACCAAATGACTGGTGCCACAGCAAGAAAATTTCTCGACAATGGTTGAAGAAAGCAATCTTTTGCAGCAAAATGTACTAAATGTATAACTGTTCTTATAAATCCACTCAGGAACATAATGCTTTCTTGCAACACTTCATTTGGAGGACAAAAGTCTCTACCTTTTTCGGAACACTATTGATCGACTGCTGCCGATCTAATAATTTCCTTGCTGCTGTTGCACTTTCGGGTGTCCCATAACTAACACGACGTCCCTCATTTTCAAATTGATCAATAGATAACTGTCTAACCATTCCACCTAAGGCTCCACCTGTTTCTGCAGCAACCACCACCTTACAAAGTTCCAGAAATAATAAAAAGTATTAGCACTTATGAATAGAGAAGTACAACACTAGCAAATGAAGAGACATGATGCTGGAAATATGTTTCTAAACTTCAGAATTTTACTTAATATATTAGTTTGACTCACAGCTCTATGATGAAGTCGAACCCCTGCAGGAATAACAATGTTCGATACCGCAGTATCAGGCTTAATTAATGAGGATGAAGGTTTTCCACTGGGTGTAGCCTCAGCACCACGATCCCTATCTGGGAGTTCAACTTCACCGTTGACCTGTCGTGCCTTTGCAGCAGCTAATGTTGCACTGATAGCCTCGGCTTCCGCAGCAGATGCTTCAACGAGATACTCAACACCCTTGCTTGTTCTCCTACAATGTTGGTTGTTAAAATATTTTTCATAACAGAATGCAGAGGCGCTAACAATACAACAAAACAAACATTAAGATGCTAACCGGGTTCCTGGAAGCATTGCATTTTCTGTGCTTATATCAGTATACATATCCCCGTTTACAGGCGGAGCAACAGGGCTTCCCAGAACAACAGCGTCAGGAGCTGACTCCGGTAGCTCCCCTGTCCTTTCATCAGAAAATCCATATCTTCCAGGTGAACGGCCAGGTGGCGAATTTGTTGCTGCAGCGGCAGCAGCGGCATGTGAGGCAGCAGATGTTGTTTCCGCAGCAGCAAGATCCTCAGCAACCAATAGGTCATCAAGTAAAACTCCTAAAGCATCAACAGAAATACAGAATATTGTTAAGTTTTGCAGCTATATTTTGAAAAAAATGCACAGTTCTGCACAGAGAAGAAAAAAGGAGTATCGGCACAGATATTTGGTGAAGAGAGAAACTCTATAATGTTTCGACTAACTACTGTTGATAAAATAAAGTCCCAAACTTCAACAAAAGATAAAACTACCTATTTAAAAAGTGTAATCCACTGGCAACTCGATGGAATATTATGCTAAATTAACACTCATTGGACTCTCAGATACTATGAAAACGGTTCGCTCTCATGGACAAACAGGTAATGGTATATCGACTATAACAGCTGTCAAGCTTCTTTCGTACCTCCACGCAAACCACCATATTTAAATATCAAATCACCCACAGCAGCAGCAGCATGCCTGCAACGCCTAGTCAGCTCAACAGAAGCATCACCCCCAGCTGCATCAGCACTATACCTACCAGTTCTAGGACTAGTAACAACCGATTTTGTATCACACCAAACACCTGCTGCAGTATCCAAAACTGAACAAAACGAAAAAACGAAAAAACGAGAACCAGTCAGAGAAGCTTAGATGAACACATGTACTATGTGTTGTGAATGGAATTTTGTAGCTCCCTCTACGATAATTATATATGAGTGAACAATTCCTTACAATCTGTGTTTGATAATTTTAAACAATCTCAAATATTAAAGCAAACTTTGGCTTCTACAGCCCACTGGGAAGAATGATGCAGCTTAAGGAAAAGACGATGATAATCATGCTTTTAGAAAGAAACAATATGCTTCAGTAACAATTCATTGGTTAAGACGACCTAAAGTTGTATACAAAATAACATATTCATCGTTCTAAATATTGCATATATAAGCAAAAAACGTAAGTATTCTCTCATTGAAAATCTCAATAACAACACAATCATGAGATTTTTTCCCTCCTTTTGCTAACCTGCAACACTGGATGAGTCTTCTACCATGCGTCCACCACCTAGTGCCCCACCAGAGACATGGAGTCTTGCATTTACAAAGACCTAAAATTTTCCACCAGTGGTTAATTTTTCTGATGGAACTAGATAAGAAAAGAAGAGAAAAGAAGAGAAAAGAAGAAGAATCTCATACTGCTGCATGCTGGTATCTGGCAGAAGGTGAGACACCAGGGGCTATGGCCCATTCCCAACGTCCATCTCTGTGCTTGGCAAGTCCATATGCACTTGCTAGTGGCTATCATGCAGAGGTTCACAAAGATATTAAGCATGGCAATCAAACATTGAAGATCAAGACAGAGAAAAAAGCTCTTAAACTCTAATTTTCACTTAT
This sequence comes from Eutrema heterophyllum, assembly GCA_002933915.1. Classification (NCBI taxonomy): domain Eukaryota; kingdom Viridiplantae; phylum Streptophyta; class Magnoliopsida; order Brassicales; family Brassicaceae; genus Eutrema; species Eutrema heterophyllum. The sequence continues at coordinate 264,601 of PKMM01007473.1, read as the reverse complement.
GCAAACATGAAAGATAGTTTGCTACTTGAACTCTTATTTTAAGTAATTTGCAAAGAGAAGCTATTCCCCTATCACCTCAGTGAAATAGAACAAAGTTTGTTCACTGCAGATATATTATAATGGTAGAGGAATACAACATTTGGATTCCCTTCAGGTGAAAAACTTAAACCTCAATGCAAAGCAAAAGTCTATTTTCAAACAGGGGATAAACATGGCAGCAATGAAATTCTTTGGCTTACCACACTATTCGCATCTCTTCCACCACAAAGAAGAAGAAGGCCATCAGACCGCGCACTTGCAGTTGCATACCTAGGTATAACGTAAAACCCAAGAGATCCAAATCAATTAAGAGCAAACCACACAATCACATAGAAGAAATGAAGCCAAGGAAGCAAAATTACATGCATGGAGGTGGACCTTCCCCTTCTGGTTCCAGCTTACGCCATTCATAAGGTTTGGCAGCAGTGTCCAAAGCCCATACATCAGCTAATGGACGTTTTCCTAGTAGTTTAAGGAAATTAAGAGAAAAAGAGCTATTTAAGGAGAATATAAATACACTTTTAATGAGCTCACGAGTAAAACTGCTTACCATCATTTCCACCAATTGCCATGAGATACCTCTGTCCTACCAGTGCCATGACATGTCCATAACGCGGTCCTGGTCCAGGACCCTGAACAACAACCCTGGATAAAGAGTATATTCTAAATCAAGCGGCAACCTAATGAATTCCAGACCAAGCTAGCCACAAGGAGCAGATTTATATATTCGAACCTGTGCCATCGTGGCCGTTGCTGAGTTAGATCAAGAACGTGAAGATCCTCAGCTGACAAACCAGCAGGACCTATTCCACCCTGCGCCACAGGACAATTCGGTAGCAGGTTTATCGCTGACCAAAAACTGTAACCTCGAATTGGTAAACTAAGATCCCTTACAAGACACAATAACGTAGCTTCTCCCCTACCTGAATAACTACCATGGTCCCAACAGCAGTAGCTACATGCGCAGCTCTTGGGCTAGGTGGTTCTCCATATGGTGTAAGCCTGTAACCATTATTTAATCATATCAATTGCATTTCACACAAATGACCAGATCTTGTACATATGGAGAACAGACTCACCTCGACCATTTATTAGTAAGGACATCATAACAATGCACATCAGCGGTTGCACCAGCTAGCCCTGCATAGGAAACATTACTCTAATCATCAAAAATACAGCAGGGCAAGTCTAAAACCAGGAAGAAAAAAACAAGGCTTGAAGCTTACAATACACAGAGAATTGACGGAGAAATCGTAATCTAACATAAACTATTGTTTCTAGTTTCTACCCATCTCAGATGACAAAGAATCAAGAAACTAGAAATGTTGAGAAAAACAAGTTTCACCCTCACGAGCTTATAGCTAAGAAATAGGCGAAAATGCAGAAAACGTACGAATGCCGGCACTTCCAGCTGAAGTAGGCGTTCCTGTTCCTCCTGAATTACCCTCAAGAGCCGTCGCACCACCAAACAAGATGAGACGCGGTCCAATGTAATTAGGCGACCCTTCCTCGCCGACGGCAGGAACCGCCGTCAAAGTGTGTCCACATCTAGGTCCAGGCCCGTCCTCTTTCTTCTCTAATATAGCATTCACCACCGAATACGTCGGCGCACATCTCGGACCAACCACCGGAGTTACCTGCGGCTGTTGTTGTTGTTGAGCTGCCGGAGGAGGAGGATTCGTCGCGGTAGGAGTCAAAGGAACCGATTCGGATCCGGCTTCTTCAGGTGATTCTGAGGAAACCTCCTTCTCCATGGGAGATGCAGATTGATGATTCAGAGACGCAGGATCTTGATCATTCTCCGGTACCATAGACGAATCCAAATCCATTTTCTCTCTCGCGGCCTAAACTAAGAAAGAAAGATCTAGCTAAAATTCGCGCATAGCTTCCTCCGAAACCCTAGCTTCTTCCTTCCGGTGAGATCCTCAGAAAGTTTAATCGGAGCAGAGATATTCAAAGGATTTTGAAAATAAGTTTTTGTTTCCAGTTTTAGTGTTTTTTTTTTTTTTTTGCAAAGAGCTTTCTCTCTCCTCTCTCTAATTGTCAGAAGTTGTAATGACCCTCGAGACGAATGAGGAGAAAGAAAGGAGAGAGAGAGACGAACTCAACACCGAACAAACAAAAAACAAACCTGCCCTTACCTTACTCTCTCTCTCTCTCTCTCTCTATATTCGTTCTCTCTTCAGCCAGATAATCAGTCACTAAAATTTAAATCATTTATTAACTTTTGAAACAAAATTATTTGAGGGGAATACTTCTATTTTTTTTTTTTTTTCAGTTTGTTATAGTATAATGGAAACCAAATCTTGTGTTGATGATAAATTACTTTCGTGCAATACAAACAACATATTTTATAGATTATTCATAACATTTTGTTTAACAAAAAAAACATTTTATGTGTCGATTTCTTGGACTTTTTGATAATATTTATATACATATAAATTGAATGAATACTATGTTTATATGATATATCTGGAAAGCAAAAAATGATAAACGGTTTAACGCGGTAAAACGTTTTTATAAGGAAAGTTTGGATCTTGCCTTATGAAAGAGTGATGATTGGGTTAAAGATAATGATTTTAAGGAGGCGAGAATTTTTAGGAGATCGTCTTTGATGCGCTCACATCTAATTATTTGGTGGTGTCAACCAACGTTTCTTCTATCATTTAAATTTTTGTTGATTTTAGGCTTTTTTTTACTTTGAGTTTAACTACATTGTTTGGTTTTGGGTTTTAATATTTTTATCAAAGTCGCATGTGACCTAGATGAAATAGTTATTTAAATCGTTTCTTTCTCTTTGAATATTCAATTTTTGATGAAAAAAAGAAAACAAGTTTATACTCGGACATTATAATTCGATCCCGTTGAAATTGTTTCTTAAAAACCAATTCATGAATGTTCTTTGAACCTCTAGTTAAGCTGGATTTTGTTTTGTACGCTTTGTCAGGTTGGTATCAAAGCCTTACTACGCTCTCGATTATGGCAAGACAGAAACGTGACCCCCTCTTTATGATGGCGAGATGACAGACACTCGCACCCCCAAGAGCAAGTTCAACATATGGTGAAACCGGTTCGGCTACAACTCTTGGCCTCAATACTACTCTACTCGAGAATGTTGATGTTGCTTGTCACAATCATGATCAAGAGGAGAACCCGTTCTCAGACATAGTAATGATTACCGTTGGGAGAATGGATTCACGTTTGAAATTCCAAAGTTTCATGACAGACAAACGACATAAGAGTTGCTTAACTGAAGTTTTACAGTCCTTGAATTCAAACTTGTTTCTATTATCTTTATGCAGTTTCAGAAAGAGCAGCAGAGTGGTGGATCCAACCGTAAACATCTTGCCCATGGCTGGGCAAATTGAGGATCTTGTCTCATATGCATCAGACGTTCTTGCCTTATAACTACGTCAATTGATGTTTAAGTGATTGCGTAATTTGAGACAAGAAATTCGGTATGTCGAAGAGTATGCCAACAATTTGTTTTTGCTTCAAACTAAGTGTTACGGAACTGCCCAAGAAGCGACTCAAAGGTTGGTGACGGGATAATCCTCGACTCAACTGAATCGCAAGCGATCCAAATCGAACAAGGCGGGGGGAAACCTGGCCGGTGAGACTCGTAGTGCAAGGTAATGAGGCGCGAGAATCCAACTCGATATTCCTCACAGCTAGACATGTTTAGACGCTCTCAAGGGTTTCAGTTGATAGAATGGTTCACACAAAAGGGGATGAAATCCTTTTGATATAACCGGTTTGATCACTCATAATCCACCAAGTAAATCGACAAAATTCACACAGAACTTCAAGAGATCACTCTCTAAATCGCACAAAGCAATATCAAAATTAATCAAAGGTTGTGTTACAAATGAGATGAAACTCGTTTCTATCAAAGGAGAATGCAAGGAGCATTCTCGAAAATCATGCAGAAATTAAGACAAGTTTGAAACAACTCTTGGACTACTTTGACTAGAAAAATCGGATTGGGCTTTGTTCTTCATGTCTTGTTTTCTTCTCTTGGCCCACGAAAATCAGGCTGCTTCTTGGACTTGGATTGTTGTCAAAACATCCAATTGGGCCTGATTAGAATTCTTATGCCAAATCTCTTCAAGTAGCCCAACAATTTCCTTAGCAAGTTTCTTGGCTCTAGCTCTTGTCATAGGTCCTTCCATAACAAGCAAAGCTTCCTCAGGTTGAAGCTCTTCCTCGGCTACATGCTGCTCCTCGGCTACAAGCTCCTCTTCGGCTACAAGCTCGTCCTCCTTGCTATTTTTATCCATGATCACATCATCCCCCTCCTCTTGAAAAGGATTTGTCCTCAAATCTGGACTATCTGCAACAAAAGGGATTAAATCAGCAACATTGAAGCTTGAGCTAACTTTTTACTTACTTGGCAATTCAATCTTGTAGGCATTGTTATTGATTCCGTCCAAGACTCGGAATGGTCCATCAGTTCTCGGCAATAGCTTAGACTTCATTTCATCCGAAAACCATTCTTTCCTCAAGTGAATCCACAAGAGATCACCAAGCTCAAATATCTTCTCGTGCCTTCCTTTGTTGGTTTGCTTACAGTATTGCTCAGTTCTCTTCTCAAGGTTCAACCGTGCCTGCTCATGCATTTTCTTAACAAGTTATGCTTTCTTTTTCCCATCAAGATTCACACGCTCATTCGAAGGTAAAGGAATTAGATCCAAATGTGTCAAATGATTAAAACCATAAACCAATTGAAAAGGTGAAAACTTAGAAGCATAATGAACAACATGATTATATGCAAACTCAACATGAGGCAAACAATCTTCCCACGACTTAATGTTCTTTTTAATGATTGCACGCAAGAGAGTAGACAAACTTCTATCAACTACTTCAGTTTGCCCATCAGTTTGTGGATGACAAGTAGTTGAGAATAGAAGCTTAGTCCCTAGCTTAGACCACAAAGTTTTCCAAAAGTAACTCAAGATTTCTGTGTCTATATCAGAAACAATCGATCTAGGCATACCATGCAAACGTACTATCTCCCTAAAGAACATGTCAGCTACTAGTGATGCATCATTAGTTTTATGGCAAGGAATGAAATGAGCCATTTTAGAAAACCTATCTACAACCACAAAAACTGAATATAGTTCTAGGCAAACCAAGAATGAAATGCATAATCAGTTTTATGGCAAGGAATGAAATGCCCTTTCTGGTTCTAGGCAAATCAAGAACAAAATCCATTGAAATATCAGTCCATGGAGCAGTAGGAATGGGCAAAGGAGTATACAAACCTTGCGATTGTGCTTTGGCTTTAGCCTGCNCTTTGTTGGCTTGCTTACAGTATTGCTCAGTTCTCTTCTCAAGGTTCAACCGTGCCTGCTCATGCATTTTCTTAACAAGTTATGCTTTCTTTTTCCCATCAAGATTCACACGCTCATTCGAAGGTAAAGGAATTAGATCCAAATGTGTCAAATGATTAAAACCATAAACCAATTGAAAAGGTGAAAACTTAGAAGCAGAATGAACAACATGATTATATGCAAACTCAACATGAGGCAAACAATCTTCCCACGACTTAATGTTCTTTTTAATGATTGCACGCAAGAGAGTAGACAAACTTTTATCAACTACTTCAGTTTGCCCATCAGTTTGTGGATGACAAGTAGTTGAGAATAGAAGCTTAGTCCCTAACTTAGACCACAAAGTTTTCCAAAAGTAACTCAAGATTTATGTGTCTATATCAGAAACAATCGATCTAGGCATACCATGCAAACGTACTATCTCCCTAAAGAACATGTCAGCTACTAGTGATGCATCATCAGTTTTATGGCAAGGAATGAAATGAGCCATTTTAGAAAACCTATCTACAACCACAAAAACTGAATATAGTTCTAGGCAAACCAAGAATGAAATGCATAATCAGTTTTATGGCAAGGAATGAAATGCCCTTTCTAGTTCTAGGCAAATCAAGAACAAAATCCATTGAAATATCAGTCCATGGAGCAGTAGGAATGGGCAAAGGAGTATACAAACCTTGCGATTGTGCTTTGGCTTTAGCCTGCTTGCAAGTAACACATCGAGCACAGATTCTTTCCACATCTCTTTTCATGTGCAGCCAAAAGAAATGATCTTGCAAAATGCTCAATGTCTTGGTGATGTGCTCAGGTTTTAACCCTAGTTTTTTGCAAGTGCTCATATGTGCATTGTAGTACTTAGGGGTCGATCCATTGAAGACCAAGTAACTGCACTACGAATTTACTTGAGATGAGAATTGAGCTAAGATGAAAAATATGAGTTTTTGTTTGAGTGATGTGAATAGTGACGAAAATAACAACTAATAAATTTAAAGACGAGAAAATAACAAGATCAAATCAATACGAGAAAGCGCTGGGCATTAGGGAATTTACCGGGTATCATGGATTACCTAACAAGATAATCAAACATAGAATTTCGATAAATATTTTCTAGAACTCGAACCAAGACTAACCTACTCCTGTAGTATTAATCACGAAATCCAACAAACTAAATTATTAAACTCCCGTTCATTCTCTAAGTGTCTAAATAAACTAGTTCGATAAGTTCACAAAACGTTTTAGATAAATTCCCGTCGTCGAAAGATATTTGCTCATCTAAATAAGTTTAGGCAATTCAACAACACTTTCGATGAGTAAATCGACCTAATCGCAGTAGCTAGGTCGTCAATCAAGCTACAAGTACGAAATACAAGTTTAGACGAATAACTCTAAAGAGAAACCAGCCATAATCTAGCAACATAGTTATCAATCCATGAATCCCCTTTGAAAAACCCTTAAGCCCAACAAAGAAACAACTCAATCATAGCGTAACAAAATATCATAAAAGTAATAAAGTATAACAGAATTAAAGGAGTAGATTAGCGAAGAACGAAGAACACGGATGAAGACGGAGATCGATGATGATCTCCTTGCGCTTCCTCTCTCTCTCGGTGACGGTTCCTTCTCTTCCTGCTTCTAAAACGAGTTGCTCCCTTAGAATGACCTAAAACGAGCATATATAGCCTTCTAATTCGTCAGGGACGTTTAGGGTTTCAATAATAAGTGACGGGATTGACTTGGGCTTGAAACGGGGGTGAAAAATAAGGCTGGCCGCGGTCGTGAGTGTTCTTTCCGCGGCGAAATGCTTCCTGGCCGCGGGTGGAGAGCTTATGGCCGCGGCGAGGGCATGTTTCTGCATCATCTATCTTCAGTGCATCGGCAATATCTGGAGCTCTAACCGTTGGAATGTCTCTAAACCAATTGCATGTGAAAGCTGGTTGTCTCATCTTTGTTTTGTCAAAATTTGGGGATGATCGGACAATAAAAAGGTCTCCATTGGTTGCAAAATTTATGACGGTCCAAGTTTATCCAAAAATGTACTTTTGCTCCAAAATGCACTCTTTTATCCCAAGTTACCTGAAATGTCTTTTAAAACTCTAAAACATGGAAATCACTTAAAAATCATTCAAAACGGAGTTAAAACACCTGCAAAATATATTAGAATGATCCATAAATATGGTCAAACACTGGTGTTATCAACTTCCCCATACTTAGATCTTTGTTTGTCCTCAAACAAAATAAAAATCAAAGCTCGGAAAGAAGTTTGAAAATCGCATGAAACTCACAAAAGCTCAGAGACCGTCCTTCTAGACCATAACCAACGAATTGCATCAATCGGAACTCACCCAAGAAAATTCTCCCAAGCTCAGAGACCGTCCTTCTATGTTTGATTATCTTGTTAGCTAATCCATGATACCGGGCGAATTCCCTAATGCCCAACGCTTTCTCGTATTGATTTGATCTTGTTATTTTCTCGTTTTTAAGTTTATTAGTTGTTATTTTCATCACTATTCACAGCTCTCAAACAAAAACCCATATTTTTCATCTTAGCTCAATTCTCATCTCAAGTAAATTCGTAGTGCAGTAACTTAGTCTTCAGTGGATCGACCCCTAAGTACTACAACGCACATATGTGCAATTGCAGAAAACTAGGGTTAAAACCTGAGCACATCAAGTTTTTGGTCAAAAATGGTAATGATAACACCATATTTTTACTCGTTTTACTATCTATTTAAGAACACTTTAATAAGTGTTTCATTCGCTTTTCTATGTTTTTATTACGGTTTTCGCATATTTGTAGTTTCAAGACTCTTGTCAGGTCACTTAGGCAAAAGCATTGCAAATTGGAGAAAAACCGACGCTACCGATCCCTACCAAGTTTTTGGCCAAATCCCTAAGTACTCTTCTGACGGTGCAAGTCTGGGGGAGTTGATAACACCGGTTTTGACCATTTCTATGGATTGCTTTAATATCTTTTGCATGTGTTTTAAGTCTGTTTTCAATGGTTTTCAAGTGATTTCCATGTTTTAGTGTTTCGAAAGACATTTCAGGTAACTTGGGATAAAAAAGTGCATTTTGAAACAAAAGTACGTTTTTGGATAAACTCGGGCGTTATAAGTCTTACAATCAAAGAAGACATTATCACCATCTGATCATCACCTAATTTGGACACATCAAAGAAGACACAACCAGCTTTCAAATGCAATTGGTTTGGAGACATTCCAATGATTGGATCATCAAATATACCCGAAGCACTGAAGGTAGATGAAGCTGCCTCGAAGAGGAGTCCACCGCGGCCAGAGGAGCTGCACCCGCGGAAAACCACCAATCCACCGCGGCCAGGGAAGTTCCACACGCGGCCAAACCCCAGGTTGCCACGGCCAGGAATCACGCACCCGCAGCCGACTCCTGTTTTGATCCCGAGGCCCGTTTTAAGGCCCGAGCTAATCCCATCACTCATTAATTAAGCCCTAAACGATTCCCGACGAATGAAGAGGTTATATAAGCTCGTTTTAGGTCATTCTAAAGAGACAACTCGTTTTAGAAGCAGGGAGAGAGGAGCCGTCACCGAGAGAGAGAGGAAGCGCAAGGAGATCATCATCGATCTCCGTCTTCATCCGTGTTCTTCGTTCTTTGCCCTTCTACTCCCTTAATTCTGTTATATTACTTTTATGATGTTTTGTTATAGTATGATTGAGTAGTTCCCTTGTTGGGCATAGGGATCCCAAGGGGCTCTGATGGATCGATTTATTATTAAGCTAGACTTCGATTAGGGTTCTTCGTTCTATCCTTATTGTTAATGCTTTTGCTTGATTATTCATCTTTGCAATTGGACTTAGGTATTTTTAGAACTACGAAAGTACTGGATCCATATGCTTGACCTAGGGTAGACGAGCAAAACCGTCACAAGATACGAAAGTATACTTATGGAGGGATTGTGAGCGTTAACGACTTTTGAGTATAATCATAACTTTTTGTGCGGTCGGAGACGAAAGCTACCGGTCGAGTACTAAAGTTATCGGTGTGTAGGGTGTACGAAAGTAGACTACACACAGTGTCCGTGTTCCAAGTTCAAGAATCCAAAGGCGACAAAAATTCGTCTTAAAAATCTTAGTCAATCGCTTATTATAATCGATCATGATCCCTAAGGAGTTTATGAATGCCTAGCGTTCCGTTTAATTGTTTACAGCCTCGTTTATTTTATTCTTTAGTTTAGACTTTAGTGACACAAAACCAAATCCAAATTATTTATGTTCTAGTTTGATTTAACTATCCGATTGATTCGTACCAAAACAACAAAATCTATGTGGTTTGACCCCTAAGTACTACAACGCACATATGTGCACTTGCAGACATTTAAGGTTATACATATAAAACCTGAAGCTTAGTTAAAATCTGTTCGCATCAAGTTTTTGGCGCCGTTGCCGGGAAGACAATCGCTACTTGTTCTATCACACCTTAGAGGTTAGTAAATCGACTCTAGAACAAACTTTTTCATTTTAATTTTCGTTTTGTTTTTTTTCGTTTCAAGCTTTGAAACATGAACTCGCCTCTAGAGCGAGATGACTACTACGAGCATTCTTGTTATCAAGATGATGAATTTGAAACCCCTTGGCTCAACTACCAACCTCGCTCATACCGCAGCCACAACAACTCTACTTGCAAAGCCCAAGGCGCCATCCACTAACCTCTCTATGTTGAGGAGAACACAAGATATTGCAATGCTATGGTTGCATCAAGAAAAAAAAGCTTACATCCGCGCTAACAAAATATTCAAATGAATATGATGAGATGTGGATGGTTTCCAAAGCCAAGATTAACAGTATTCTTCAAGAACTCAACGAATTTATGCACGAAGATGAAGGGCACTTCGTAGCTTCCGAACTCGATGGAGAACCCGTATTCAAATTGGTTATGAAGGTGTCATCAAATAAAAGTCCCTTGGATTCTCAAGCTCATGTCATCGAAGCAAAACAAGCTCCTCACCACGTTGAAGGACCTGTTTCTATTCCTAGTGACGATGTTATCTCCATCGATTCGTTTGAGTGTCTTGAAGATGACAAACAAGATCACAAGTCGCCTCCACTCGACGAACCAAAGTTCTCTTCTCCTTCAGCTCCTCACCACGTTAAGTGTGAGACAAATCTCGTGAAGGATGAGACACTAGCAGATACACCCGAGCCACCATTGAAGACGTTTTCTAAAGAGAAGGATCCCGAAAAATTTGTTGTTCCATGCTCGATCAAGGTAATTAGAATTTCATGATTCCCATTTTATGAACACATGCAGCGGAAATGAACCACTCTTAGAATCTTGAGGAGCTACAAAGGACGTTAAAAACATTCTAGAAGAAGGTGCACCCGTCACACTTTAAGAAAACATCAAACCGACGAGTTCGACGCACAAAAGGATCCATTTTTATGCACACTCGAACCTTGCTCATATAAGACATGATGGAGACTTAATTGAAGCTAAAGTGAAGCTTACGTGGCCCTCAAGACTCTTCATAGGAAAGACGAAGTGGAGACGAGAAAGATGACGAACCGAACATGCCTTCAATTCTTCTCTTGCTTCTTTCGCGAGACTGTAGAACATGCCTTCAGTAAATTGGATGTATCTTGAGATCTAACTGTTGGATTGTCTTGAAACAAACTGGGTATGAAAGGTGGTTCTCCCGTCTATCTTGTAGCCAAATTTGGGCGTGATCGGACGGAAGGTCTCCATCGGATGTCAAACTTCTGACGGTACGAAATTGTCCTAAATCTGGTATTTCTCCAATTTGTTTCGTTTTTGCCTAAGTAACCTGAATAGAGTCTTGAAACTACAAATATACGAAAATCATAATAAAGGCATGTAAAACCAAGTGAAACACTTATTAAAGTGTTCTAAAATAGATAGTAAAACGGGTAAAAATACGGTGTTATCACTTGGCCACGCCAAAGTGTCCCATGAGGCCTCCTCCATGCGACTCCCTAACAAACAAATTTCTCAAAGAACAGTGAGGCACACAAAAGAAGGTTTTCATAAAATAAGAACCCCTCATGTGTAAAGTATTTTCCCGAAGCAAATTTCTCACAAGTATGAAAATTTTCTTTGAACTCAGAATCAGTTGCATACATCTCTTTAATCTGCTCAAATCCAAGCAACATAGCATCTAAAGTATAGATGAGAACATACCTTCAAGACAGTGCATCGGCAACAACATTATCTTTACATTGTTTGTACCGAATAACATATGGGAATGTTTATATGAATTCGACCCATCTTGCATATCTTTTGTTCTGCTTTTGTTGTCCTTTCAAGTGCTTTAGAGACTCATGATCAGTATGGATCACAAACTCCTTAGGCCAGAGGTAATGCTACCACGTTTGAAGTGCTCTAACCAAGGCGTACAACTCCTTGTCATACGTTGGATAGTTCAGCGTTGCTCTTCCAAGTTTTTCGCTGAAGTATGCGATTGGCCTCTTCTTTTGCATCAGCACAGCTCATATTCCTACGTACACCAGATGCATCACATTCAATTTCAAAAGTCTTCATGAAATCTGGTAAAGAAAGAAGAGGTGCGTTAGTAAGCTTCCCTTTAAGGAGTTGAAATGCATCTTCTTGAGCTGCTCCCCATTTGAATCGAATGTCCTTCTTGATAACTTCAGTGAGTGGGGCAGCAAGGGTGCTGAGTCTTTCACAAACCGTCTATAGAAGCCGGCAAGACCATGGAAGCTACGGACTTCTCCAACAGTTTTTGAACTAGGCCATTCGCAGATATCCTTCACCTTTTCCTCATCAACTCTAATGCTCTGTGCACTCACAACAAAGCCTAGAAAAACAAGATTATATGTGCAAAAGGTGCATTTCTTCAAGTTTGCAAAAAAAAATTCTTTTCTTAGCACATCTAAAACAGATTTCAAATGCTCTAAATGATCATCTAAGTTCTTGCTGTAAATTAAGATATCATCAAAATATACAACAACAAAGATTTCAATATAAGCTCTCAAAACATAAGTCATCAGCCTCATAAATGTACTAGGTGCATTAGTTAACTCAAAGGACATCACTAGCCCATTCATACAAACCATGCTTTGTTTCAAAGGCTGTTTTCCACTCATATCCCTCTTTCATCCTAATCTGATGATAACCGCTTTTAAGATCTATTTTAGAGAAAATGTAAGAACCATGCAATTCATCTAGCATGTCATCTAAGCGAGAGATAGGATGGAGATACTTTACCGTGATGATGTTGATGGCGCGGCAATCAACACACATACGCCAGGTTCCATCTTTCTTTGGAACGAGCAGAACGGGCACAACACAAGGACTCATGCTTTCCCGGATATGTCCCTTCTCCATAAGCTCGGTAACCTGCCTTTGTAGCTCCTTGGTTTCCACCGGATTAGTTATGTATGCTGGCCGGTTTGGCAGTGCAGCTCCCGAAACAAAATCAATTTGATGCTCAATCCCACTGATTGGTGGCAAACCACTAGGATTGTCTTAGGGAAAGACATCTTCAAAATCCTGCAAGACAGAAATAATACTGCTCAGAAGTTCCGGCTCAAGGTCAGTAAAGCTTGTGAGAGCTTCCTTGTACATGAGTACAATCACAGCTTGCTCATAAAATAAAACCCTTTTAATCTCACTAGCACTCGCAAATAGAGTAGAGTGTTTCCTCATGGGTTTGCTCTCACAGACCTTTAGCTGGGTTTTACTCATGCTCTCACTCTCATTTTCCTTTAAGTGTTTGATGTTTGGGTCACTCACAATATCTCCTTCTTTTCTTTTTTCCCGGAACTTCTGATCTTGATAAATTTCCATTGGAGTCATAGGAACCAGAATGATCATTTTACCTTTGAACATAAATGAGTGTTTGTTGGTGACACCGTCATGAGTTACCTTACAATCAAACTGCCACGGCCTCCCCAACAAAATATGTCCAGCCTCCATAGGCAACACATCGCAAAGAACTTTCTCCTCATACTTCCCTATTGACAAAGGAACCAACACTTGCTTGTTTCCCTTCATATGTCCTCTATCATTCAACCATCGAAGATGATATGGTTTTGGGTGCTTCTTTGTTTCCATATTCAACTTCTCTACCATATCAAGACTGGCCACATTCGTACAGCTTCCTCCATCAACAATGAGGTTGCACACCTTATCTTTCACAAGACACCTTGTATGAAACACCTTGTTCTTCTTCCTTGGCCTTATCTTTCACAAGCAGTGTTATCCTAGTAACCAACAAGTCTCCTCTAGCTGCACAGGTCTCAAGCTCTTCCACATAAGATGTAGTATCCGATACTACTTCGTCCTTGTCTTAGTTTCTCCATTGTCTCTCAACACCATAGTCCGCTGGTTTGGACATGCACTAGAAATATGTCCTTTCCCTCGACACTTTAAGCACACGATGTCTCGGTTTCTGATGTTGGAACTCTCAGCTTTCTCATTGGGATTCTTAGATACTATAGGAGTGAAAGGCTTAGACTCCAATCCTTGTCTTGAATCTGTCCTCGGCCTGAAGCTTGGTTTCTCTTCTTTGGAATAGCTAGGCCTCATAGTAGACCCGAATGGTTGGCGTGTATAACCCCTCCTCTTGAGCTGCTGCTCCACCAAAATAGACTTGTTCAACAATTCCTCAAGATCAAGATATATGTTTACATCTCTACTATGTCATGAATTTCCCGATTCAAACCGCTCATGAATCTGGATATAGTAGATTCGCTGTCCTCATCAATGTTAGCTTTGATCATTAGAGACTTTATCTCTTGAAAATAATCCTCAACACTTCTACTGCCTTGGATTAACTTTCACAATTTTTGATGAAGTTCCCGATGGTAGTGACTAGGGACAAAGCGCTTCCTCATGTGTGCTTTCAGCTCATTCCCAGTATCAATCGGATAGTCTCTTTGCGTCTCCTGATCATCACTAGCTGATCCCACCAATTGATCGCATAGCCAGAGAACTCAGTTGCTGCCACTTGAACCTTCTTAAGGTCAGAGTACTCTTGACAATCGAAGACTAGCTCAATCTTCTTTTCCCACTCCAAGTATGCATCCAGATCATTCTTCCCGTAAAACGGTGGAATTTTCATCTTAAGTCCTCTTAGACTATCAGCTTCTCGCTCGCTCACGCCTAGGCCTCCTTTGGCTATTGTTTGATGAATGACCATCGGAATCATGTCGCCTTCTTGCTTCCCTAGCACGTCGAAGCCTTCCTCGATTCTCATTAGGTGAATGATCCTCCTCACTATAGTAACCATCGTCATCATTCCTTTGCTATCTCGGTTGCTCCCTTTCTCTCCTAGGAACTCTCCTTTATTTTTCATCATTTCGGACCGGTTCAGCTCTTTGTCGCCTCTCCTCATCAAGTCGTTGGTTTAAGTCTCGGCTGATGCTTTCTATTTCTCCACACAATGATCGGGTCATGTCAGCCATCATTGCCTGAAGTTGCAACTTTTTAACCCCAGCTTGTGGCTATTATTGTGCATCATCATCTCCGTGTTGTGACATCGAGACCTGAAACAAGTAACAAACACGTTAGTAGTAAAACTCCGAACAAGCACAAGTGTTTCCCAAAGAAGTTTTCCCAAGTGTTTCCCTTAGTGTTTCCCAAGTGTTTCTCTCTCACAGCACTCAAATGACCTCACAAACTCACTTTCACTCAGTGATCCTCCTAGAGTTCGGATAGAACTAAGCAAACTTAGCTTGATGTGATCCCAAGTAACCAACGATTTCCCCTTAATAAAAAATAAAAGGATCGATCGGTCGTTCCCCCGAAAAGTTTTGATTGATCGGTCGTAGATATGATCGATCGGTCGTTTTTTTTTTTTTTTTTTTTTTTTGATTACGTTTTTTTTTTTGATCTGAGTAGTACGAAAATTCCAGAGTAAAAATTAAACAAAAGAATTTGATGAACAAGATGGAAGGTGAAGAGATGAAAAGATGAAGAAATTTTTTAAAAAAAATCGATGTTGAAAGTGAAGAGATGAAATGATTTAATGAGATGATTTACCAAGGGTTTGAGTTTGCTCTGATACCACGTGATACGAAACTGCCCAAGAAGTGACTCAAAGGTTGGTGACGGAATAATCCTCGACTCAACTGAATCGCAAGCGATCCAAATTGAACAAGGCGGGAGGAAACCTGGCCAGTGAGACTCGTAGTGCAAGGGAATGGGGCGTGAGAATCCACTCGATATTCCTCACAGCTAGACACATTTACGCTCTCAAGGGTTTCGGTTGATAGAATGGTTCGCATAAAAAGGGATGGAATCCTTTTGATATAACCGGTTTGAGCACTCGGAATCCACCAAGTAAATCGACAAAGTTCACACAGAACTTCAAGAGATCACTCTCTAAATCGCACAAAGCAATATCAAAATTAATCAAAGGTTGTGTTACAAATGAGATGAAACTTGTTTTTATCAAAGGAAAATGCAAGGAGCAGTCTCGAAAATCATGCCGAAATTAAAACAAGTTTGAAACAACTCTTGGACTATTTTGACTAGAAATATCGGATTGGGCCTTGTTCTTCATGTCTTGTTTTCTTCTCTTGGCCCACAAAAATCAGGCTGCTTCTTGGACTTGGATTGTTGTCAAAACATCCAATTGGGCCTGATCAGAATTCCTATGCCAAATCTCTTCAAGTAGTCCTGCAATTGCCTTAGCAAGTTTTGATCACATCACTAAGGTTGACATCAAAGATACAAAGCAGCATGTCGTGGCATGTTTTGTTGGTGGCTTGAAACAACAACTTCAACACAATCAATATCTGCAATATCCATTCATTATGGTTAAAGACCATAAACAAGCATTAAAGATTGAATCACAAGCCCGCATGAACTTCTCGAATTTTAGTCTTAAAAAAGTGGTCTGCAGAGGAACAAATGCATCCCATACCAACCCCTGAAATCAGATCACCATGTTTGTATATCTTAAGGAAAGCTTTGAACGGAAGCTACAATTCACTTTTCTTGATATCAATGTTTAGGAAATCATGCATGTGACCCACAAAAGGATCCAATATTTCTTCACGAGTCGCAATAATTTAGTTTGGGCGTTACACATGTCTATAGGTTACTTAGGACTCGGTTCTTTCAAAAGCAATTTTTGTATTTGTGAAGAATATATCCCACATTGGAAGTGGGAAGAGATTTGATTTAATATATAACGGA
>PKMM01007473.1:189445-235191 GCA_002933915.1 Eutrema heterophyllum | reverse complement strand
GCAACAATCCAGTTTTCCCAAACTTTGGTTTAATATTCCTCAAGAGATGAATTCGACAAATACCGTGATGTGCAAGTGGATAAATCATTGAAAGTGCTTTTGCAATGGCTGGAGCTCTATCTGAAACAAACACCAAATCAGACGCATCTGGGATCACACTCTTGAGCCCTCTAAAAAACCAGATCCACGCGTGTTCGTTTTCTGAGTCAACTATCCCAAATGCTAGAGGGTATAACGAAAAGTTACCGTCTTGTGCACTAGCTCCAAGCAACGTTCCCTTAAACTTTCCCTTGAGGAAAGTACCATCTACAGCAATCACTCTTCTCATCAGCTCAAAACCTCTTATCGATTGACCAAAGGCAACAAAGGTGTATTTGAATTTTCCATCATCATCCAACTCAACATAAACCTTTGATCCAGGGTTTTTCTCATTAACCTGAAACAACCATTTTGAGAGGTTGTAATAGCTATCCTCGGGAGTCCCTCTTATCAAATTCTGGGCGTACTCTTTCACTTTCCAAGCTTGTTTGTAGTCAATGTGTACGCCATGGTCAACTCTGACTTGCTCCATAATTTGTTTTGGTTTGAGTCCATATTTCTTTTCTCCATAGTTGCTACAGAGTAAAGTACCAAGAACTTTGGCAGAGGCTTGCCTATGGTTGGCGTGTCTGTGTGTCGTATCACAGGTTTGTTTATGATTATACCTCTTCACCACAAAGTAATCAGAAGAAGGGAGCTTTGATGCACGCATCCTCCAGGTGCAATTACCATCAACACAACCTAATATCACCCTTGTCTTGTTTGACCAGAGAGACCTGAACTCAAACTTCCACTCTAATGCCCATTTTCTCATGTGAAGCATTAACTCATCTTTGTTCTTAAAGTGTCTGTTCACGTATAAATCATCAAAACCTCGAGTGGAATGTGAAATACCTACACTAGGAGGAGAAAGATCTGGAGCAAGACGCAAAAGATCAGCAGTTGAACATGTGCTTTTGTTTGCATCAGATGTTGAATTGCCACTTCCATTTGATCTATGAAGTGCCTACACAAAGGAAGAAAGAAATTTGATATAACTGATCCTTTCTTGGAAATGAAACGTATTTCAGAAGATATATAACGTATTTAGGAAAGTGTTCTTAAATGGTACAAATGATAAAAACTGATCATTTCTTGGAAATGAAACGTACTTCGGAAGATATATAACGTATTTAGGAAAGTGTTCTTAAATGATACAAATGATGAAAACTGATCATTTCTTGGAAATGAAACGTATTTCGGAAGATATATAACGTATTTCGGAAAATCTTCCTAAATGATACAAATGATGAAAAATGATCATTTCTTGGAAATGAAATGTATATAGGAACCATTTAGGAACATATATAACGTATTTAGGAAAGTGTTCTTAAATGAACAAGAAACAGAAAAAGTATCATGCAGAGAGGAATTATGAAAGTACTATAATACTTGTTGATTTCCATGCGTAAATGAAGCATCCGAACATGTGTTGTTGTTTGGCTACACAAAGAAAGAAAGAAAGAAAGAAAGATACAAATGATGAAAAATGATCATTTCTTGGAAATGAAACGTATATAGGAACCATTTAGGAACATATATAACGTATTTAGGAAAACCTTCTTAAATGAACAAGAAACAGAAAAAGTATAATGCAGAGACGAATTATAAAAGTACTATATTACATGTTGATTTCCATCCGAACATGTGTTGTTGTTTGCCTACAAATGATGAAAAAAGATACAAATGATGAAAAATGATCCTTTCTTGGAAATGAAACGTATATAGGAACCATTTAGGAACATATATAACGTATTTAGGAAAGTCTTCTTAAATGAACAAAAACAGAAAAACGTATAATGAAGAAACGAATTATAAAAGTACTATATTACATGTTGATTTCCATGCGTAAATGAAGCACTGACATGAGAATAACCATTTACAGTTCGCGACGCGTTTGTCTGTTGGGTGTTCTCTACTTCACAAATCTCTTTGTTACATAAAGTCTTTGATTGAATGTTGCATATGTCAGTCACCTGAAGAAGAAAACAAAAGAAACCCTTAGATTAAAAGTGTTGAAACTGAACTATAAAGTATGAAGCGAATATTTATAATGAAGCTAAGAAGTAATGTACAAATTCTTTTTTACTAACCATTACATACAAAGGAATCAGTTCAGGATTTCCTTTTATGTTGTTGATGAAACTAGTTGGCGATCGTTTTTAAAAAACACAGGAGGAGATTTCTCTACCATAAACCTCAACTTCAATGGGAATCCATAGCTAAGTGTAGCATTCCTAATTAAGCAGTCAATATCAAAGTCTTCAACAACCATCTCAAACAAATCATTGTAATTGAGATTTTCATCAAACTCAAACATTGTTGATCCTCGTTTTGTATCCAATACAAAATCCCACTGAAGATTTTCGTTTATTCTCCACTCTCCACAGACACAATAAATCTCAACCATATTGCAATAGATCACCTTACTTAGCGTATCAACAATGAATTCCACACCCGAACTCCATCAAAACACAAAGTATACTGAAAATTTCAGTCTCTACAAAGCAATGAGACAAACAGAGCATTCCAATTTCGGCAATACATTCCAATTCGATTTCGCAGAAGCATTATACAAAAGAAACCATAAAATCAAAACCATAAAATCGAAACCGAGAATCGAAACAGAGAAAGACGAAATAGTAAACCTGCAATATTGAGGCGTGACGACGGCTGAGGATTCCGGCAACAGAATCTTCGCCGATAACCTAATCGATCGCCGGCGATGAAATCGTCGATGATGATTAATGAAATCGTCGGTAATAAAATTGACTCAACGCGATATAATCCTAGGGCAAAGTTGTTTTTTGGCTCTTTAATGAATGCTAAAATTGGGGCTTTTTTTATGGTGCTAGTTTGGTGATAAAGTTTTTAAAAAGTGTCATTTTGAACAATTTCTCTTATTATATTGTTATTTTCCGGGTTTTTTACACATGTCACGATCTCGTGAGTTAGAATCTTAATTTCCGTTTTTATTTTTTTTCATTTTATTCAAATTATTATTTTGACACATGTCGCGCTCTTAATTAACAATGACACATGTCATTATCTCGTGAGTAAGAATTATCCCACGTTTCACGCTATTTTTTCTCTTACTTTTTTTTTTGATTTTATTAGTTACTATTTAAATAAAATACATTTTATTTTTCTTTTTTTTGTTATTTTGTCTTATAGGAAATTTTATATTATTAAATTGTTATTTTCTGTTTTTTTACACATGTCACGATCTTAACAAACTGTTATTAATCTAATTTTATATATTATGAATCTTATATAAATTTTATAGTTTACATTTTTTTTATTTTATTTTGTAGTTTCTATTTTTTATCTTACTTTTTTTTATTAGTTTCTATTTAAATAATACACAATTTATTTTTTCTTTTTTGTTATTTTGTCATATAGGAAAGTTTATATTATTGTATTGTTATTTTCGGTTTTTTTTACACATGTCACGATCTCGTGAGTTATAATCTTAATTTCCTTTTTTATTTTCTCCTTTTATTCAGATTATTATTGTGACACATGTAGCGATCGTAATTAACAACGACACATGTCACGATCTCGTGAGTGAGAATTATACTACGTGTCACGTTCACGTTGAGAGATCAAGCTTTATATAATAATATTTTTTTTCTTTTATTCAGATTATTACTGTGACACATGTCGCGATCTTAATTAACAACGACACATGTCACGATCTCGTGAGTGAGAATTATACTACGTATCACGTTCACGTTGAGAGATCCAGCTTTATATAATAAGATATGTAGATATTATTTCCAATAAACAAAACATTTTATATTCTGTCAGAGTCGATATCAAAGTAGATATAAAATTTTAAATTATTGAACTAATTTTTATAATGCAATGACAATTCAAAGATTGGAAAACTAGAAATTTCATATTGCATCTTTCTATTAGTAAAATGTTTAATAAACCTGATTTATAGAGTTTTTAACGTGTATTTGTCCCAAAATTCCAACAGAGAAAAACGAAATATTAAAGTAGACAATATAACTTAAAAAAAAAAATAACACTGATGGATACAAACGCCAAAGGGAATCAGAGACGAAAACAACCAGATTCAATAATCGAATATCGCATCAGTTGAGCTTCATGAATGAGAGGATTAAAAAAAAATTGAATACAACCTTTTATAGTCTTCCGAGGTGAACCCCTGGAAGAACAAAAAACTTAGTGATGTCTTCCGAGGTGAATCCCTGGTTCCCTGAGAATAGTGATGCTTCCGCCCTGAATCCTCCTCAATCTATTCCCAATGGACTCCTCCCCCGGCCGCCTGACCCTCCAGACCCTCTCCAATTCCCCCCTCTTCCATCCTCTCCTCACCAGTTCCCTCCTCTCCCTCTCTCATCATCTACTTCCTCCCACCCAGCTTATGTGCAAATCCTACTACTCTTCTTGTTACTTCTGCAATTACAGAAGTGGAAAGGGTTTGCCCTGAAAATATGTTGGTTACTGCTACTATTCAATCTAGTTCTAGATCCAGATATGGAAATCTGATGACAACTAGTACCATAGAAACTGGATATAGATGCAGATCTCAAAACTTCATTGTTCTTCCTCCAAAAGGGAGTTCTCATCTCAGTACTAATTCTGATTCTACTAGCCACAATCTGCCGCCACCTAGGTCCTCCCAAAGGAAAGGTAACGCTATAAACTCGACTCAGGGGCCTTCTCCACCTATTATTCCTTCCATCCCTTTATCATTTGTGAAACCTGCTGTCAAACCTCCATCATATGCCCAAAAAGCCAGGCCCGTAGTGGATAGATCTCTTACTCGTTTGGCTCCAACCTTAGTTTCTCCGGCTGGAAAACTCTCATCTTGTTTCTACATGTCCAAAGGTCCTTACCTCTGTGAAGAGTACCTCAGCTGGCGCTCAGTCAGTAGTGGAGCAATTTGCTGTGATCACCACTGAAGATGTTGTAGGCGGTGCTCTTTCATCAATTGTTGTTGACGAGACTGCTCAAATCGTTATTGTTGATGAGATGCCTCCTGCTCCTGAAGTCTTGGTCCCTGAAATGGTAAATGCAACTAGTCAGTTACCATTGTTTAACCTCCAAATGGAACCACTCTGGTTTCTCCAGCCTTAATTTCTCCTTCTAGTGTTGTTTCTTCTCTTCCAACTGCTCAGATTGATTCCTCTCGTTCAACTCCTCTTTCCCCTCCATTAAAATCATCTCTACCAAAAAGCTCTTTTTGTCCCCCTTCTTTCTCTTCTCCAGCAAAATTTCCTCCTCCTTCCAATCACTCCCCCTCTTCTTTTGCTTCTCCTCCCTTTTTCTCTACTAAAGCCTCCCATGTTGCTTCACCATCGGAAATGGAGTCCCCAAACTCTTTGCCCCACTCATTTAGTTCTTACATTGCTTCAAAACAACATTCTGTTTTCAACTCTCCTTTAGCCTCCCTTCCAACAACCTTTGCTGAGTTCTATTCATCATCTTCTTTATCTTCTTCACTCCCTTATTCCCCACCCACTCTGAATGTCCTTCATGCTGTTAAAAGCCCCCAAAATGCAACTGGTTCGCCACCTATTACTAATTTAGATGTTCTCCTCACCCAAGTAAGGTCTCCAACCTCTTCCCTATGACTACAAAACTCTTTTTTTGGAATGTTCATGGTCTATGCGACTCGGTAAGCACCTACCATTTAGCCAATGGTTATCTATTAACAAACCTATTTTTGGAGCTCTTTTGGAAACACATATTAAGGAATCAAGTCTGAATATTACCTTGTCTAAAGTTTGTCCTAGATTGAGCTTTGTCTCCAATCATAATTCTGATGAAGATGGAAGAATCATCCTGATTTGGAAGTATCCAGCGGTGGTTAGAGTCCTCCACCAGTCGAGACAATCTTAAACTTGTGAAGTCTCTATTACCTCTGGATTAAAGTTCACTTATACTGCAATCTATGCCTCTGACCTGATGATGAAAGAGTTGATCTTTGGGTGGATCTTATAAACTTGCAGCAAACTTTGTCTCTCCAGTCCTCCCCCTGGTTGATTGGAAGTGACTTCAATCAGATTTTGCACCCTGTTGAGCACTCTCTGCCTTCGGTTAACTCTTTCACTCCAGCAATGAGTGATTTTCGGGATTGGAATGTTTGATCTTAGATTCCAAGGTCTCTTCAATACCTGGACAAATAAGCAACCTTTGTCACCTGTTTCAAAGAAGTTAGACATGCTTCTGGTAAATCAAAGTTGGATATCCTACCTACCGAATAGTTCAGCCTCATTTCTAGCCCCTGAATTTTCGGATCATAGCCCTTGTCTCCTAGACCTAAACCTACCTTTACCCCAAGCTAGTACCAAACCTTTCAAATTTTCGAACTATCTATCAAAGTACCCTAAATTCCTAGCCACGGTTGAGGAAGGTTGGATTCAGGCCGGAAGCAATGCTACTAATCTCACGGAATTGTGCTGGAAACTTAAGTCCCTAAAGAGTGCTCTTCATTTACGCAATAGAGAGAACTATTCAAATATTCAAGAGAGAGTTTTGGAAACTAACGGTTTGTTAAAAGATGTGCAGGTGCTTGCTCTTCAATCCCCATCCACAGACATGTTTCAAAAAGAGAGAGACTTAATTGCATGAGAGGTAGATCTTCCTAAAATTAATAGAAGAAGCTTACTTTAGACAGAAATCCATAATCAATTGGTTAAAAGAAGGAGACCACAATACCTCCTACTTCCATAGAGTAATGATGGTCAGAGCTTCTCTCAACACAATCAGATCCTTCATGCTGCCTTCAGGAGTCGTCTTGTCTGACCCCATTGATATGAGCTCTCATGTTGTGGCTCACTTCCAAAAGCTCTTGGCCCCTGACATGTTGCCTACCTCCCAGTCTACTCCTGGTTGGTTCCATAACCTTGCTTCCTACAGGTGTTCTGATGCTCATCGTATCCTCCTCTCAGCTGTTCCTACACCAGCAGAAATCACTTCATCAATCGTAAAACTTAACCCAAATAAGGCACCAGGGCCTGATGGTTTTACCTCAGGTTTTTTCAAAGCTTGTTGGAGCCTTATTGGGGCAGAGTTTGTCGCAGCTGTCCAAATGTTCTTCAGTACTGGGTTTTTTCCCTCCTCGGCAAACTCCACTATCCTCTCTCTTGTGCCAAAACACCCTTGTGCCTCTGAAATAAGCGACTATAGGCCAATTTCATGCTGCTCTACCATCTACAAGTCCATTTCCAAATTGTTAGTTTCTAAACCGAAGCCTCTTCTACCTGAGCTAATACTTCCAAACCAAACAACATTTGTTCAAGGGAGACTTTTAGTGGAAAATACCATATTGGCTACAGAAATTGTGAATGGTTACCATAGAGAGAGAGGACCTGCCCAGATTGCTATCAAGGTTGATATAGCAAAGGCTTTTTATACTCTGAATTAGAATTTCCTCTTCACATGTCTTGCTAGTCTTCATGTGCCTCAGATCTACCTTAACTGGTTGAGAGCTTGTATTTGCACACCAAATTTTACGGTGGGTTACAATGGGACAATTCAAGGGTACTTAAGAGGCAAGTGTGGCTTGAGACAAGGGTATCCTCTTTCCCCTTTATCTCTTTGTAATAGTCATGAACTGTTTATCTCTTCTATTAAATAAAGGTGCAGAAGAAGGGAAATTCAAATACCACTACAAATGTGAGGGAACTAAGCTTACTCACCTATGTTTTGTAGATGATCTTCTAATCTTCACAGATGGCTCCTTGACTTCCATACAAAACATTCTGAGCATCCTTAATGAGTTTGAACAACACTCATGCCTAGCTGTTAGTCTTCAAAAACATCTTTCTTCTCCTCGGGTCTGTCACAGTCAGAAATGCAACAAATCAGTAGTTCTACTAGACTTACTGCTGGTATCTTGCCAATTCGTTACCTTGGAGTCCTCTATGCACAAAAAAACTATCTGTCTTCAACTGTGCACTGTTATTAGATCTTGTCAACAACAAAATCAACTCATGGAGTGCTAGATCTCTATCTTTTGCTGGCCGCCTTCTCCTCTTGAATACTGTCATTGTAGGAATCACAAACTTCTGGACTGCCACGTTTGTCCTACCAAAATCCTGCATCACAAAGATCAACTCTTCTTGTAGTGCCTATCTATGGAAAGGTACAATTGAGGGCCACCACTCAGCTAGAGTCTCTTGGGAGACTATTACTCTTTCAAAAGAAGAAGGAGGTTTAGGATGCAGAGATCTGTTTACCTGGAATCGAGCATGCATCCTTAAGTTGATTTGGCTCCTCTTTTGTAATTCTTGTTCTCTTTGGGTTGCCTGGTTCAAGGAGGAAGTTTTGAATGGTTCGCTAAGTAGCTTTTGGATCGTGAAAACAAAAAAAACAAGCATTCTTGGTTAGCAAATAAGCTGTTAAAGATTCGAGAAACAATCTACAACTGTATCAAATTACGTGTTGGAAGTGGCGAAAAAGTGAGATTTTGGACAAACAATTGGTCACCTTTCGGTAAACTACAAGACTTCCTAACTCCAGGAATTACTACTAGAATGGGTATTGCCATGAACTCTACTCTCAGACAACTATATACCCAAGGTCACTGGGATATCAGAGCTGCTCGATCTGAGAACCATGTTATATTTCAATCCCATCTCTCTTCTGTTTTGTTGGATGATAGTGAGGACTACTATGAATGGGTTATAGATAATCAACTATTGCCTAAGTATCAAACTGGAGCGGTCTATAAATTGCTAAAAAATCACGTTGCAAAGGTACCTTGGAAGACGGCTGTTTGGAATGCTAGCGGTATCCCAAAACATAGCTTCCTCACTTGGTTGTTCGTGCTAAACCGGTGCCCTACAAAAGACAGAATTGCTAGTTGGGGATTACAAGCCGATCCATCTTGTATTCTTTGTAATCAATTGCAGGAATCCAGAGATCACTTACTGTTTGATTGCTACTTTAGCTGGTCTATCTGGGATCGAGTAGGCCGTCAATGCAGTATTACCCCCTCTCGATACTGGTCTGCTACTCTTGAAGATATGCAGTTCCTGCAGGGCTCGATATCAAAGAAGAAATTGGCTAGAATCGCTTGGCAGTGTGTGATTTATTCTATATGGAATGAAAGAAACTCTCGGCTTCATCGTCAATAGTTTCGAACATCAACTTCAATTCTTCTCTCCATTGATGTGACTGTCCGTAACCGTATCTCCAGTCTGCGTAATATCAACTCTTCGCAAGCCTCGAAGATGTTACAATCTTGGTTTGCATCTTCTCCACATTGATGTGTGTGAAGCACCGGCGTGATTTCTCAGCTGCTGTCTCCCGTGCTCCTCCTTGATCAGTGCTCTGATGCAGGCTTTTCTTGTTATGTATATCGCCGGAGATTTGGTCAGAAGTTTCATCTCCGACTCGATTTGTGAACGGCGATTGTGTGTTACTTTTTCTCCCAAAATCTTCTCCTTGTCGTATCTTCCTCATTCCCATCGAAGATAAGGTTTCTAATTAGTGGGCCTTTATTAATATTTGTTTCTCATTTGCTGTGTGTGTTTTAAGATATAAATTGGACTCAATCCCAAAAACACTAAGGCCTTTTGCTTGTATTCTCTTTTTCTCTTGCTTTATATTGAAAAATCTAGTTCAAAAAAAAAAAAAAACCTTTTATAGTCATAGCTTTCCATACACCACCGACGTTCGCGATCTTAGCAAACCTTATAACACAAATGTTGACTTTCTGCTCCGAGGCAAAGTAGCAAGAAAATCCAATGCATATTGATTCCGCATGAATATTTGCAAACGAACATTTCTTCCACCAAAAAAAAAAGTGTAATGGATAACAGAAAATAAGTTACAAAACAAATAAGAATAAAAACAACGTGACAATCAAGAAAATTTACGCATGCTCATTTCGAAGCTGAACAGATACAATCCCATAATAATAGTTAGGATGAGTAATCATTTTATTAGAGTGGGGGAAATTTCCAACGTCCGCAACATGTCCAATCAAATCTGTAAAATAAAAATTTATCAATAACAATAAAAAAGGTTAAAGAATTCCACAATTTTATTATCATGCAAAGTAAGTCTGAAATCTTCGACAACAAATATAAGACTAAAGCGAGAAATAATAATGGAATCCCCTTCAGCCACTCTAGATAAGAATCCATCAATAAACTCCTTAGATAATGTCACATGTAGTTTATCTCCCTAAATATATGGTAATATGTTTGCTATTAATACCTCCGTACAAAGTATGAATATGTAAGGTGATAAAGGGTTCCCTTGACGAAGCCCTCTCTTTGGAATTATCTGTCATTGGGGTTACGGAAGGCAGAAAGAGAGAAATTACTTACGGGGTTAAAGGTTGCGAGAGCAAGCCCATCAGTCTCACATCTACTCTTTGCTGATAACATTCTATTCTTTTGCAAGGCTACCAAACATGAATGTCAACCTATTTTACACATACTTCAATAGTACGGGTCAATGTCTAGGCAGCAAATCAATTTTGGTAAATCTTCTTTACAATTCGGTTACACGGTAAATGATACGGTACAAAATCAGGTTAAGCAAATTCTAGGAATTTCTAGCATTAGAGGCATGGGATCATATCTAGGCCTCCCAAAAAGTCTCGGAGGAGCCAAAAGTAAGATTTTTAATTTTGTCGCAGAGAGAGACAACATGATCGAATTAATGGATGGACATAAGGTTTTTACCCAAAGGGGGTAAAGAGGTTTTAATTAAATCAGTGGTATCAGCAATGCCAACATACGTTATGTCGTGTTTTCGTTTATCTAAATCCATAACCGCAAAACTAACGAGTGCGGCAGCACGGTTCTGGTGGAGCTCAAATGGAGAACAAAAGGAATGCATTGGTTAGCGTGGAAGAAATTGTGTCGAAGTAAATCGGAGGGGGGCATTGGTTTTCGGGTAGTAGAGGATTTTAACACTGCGCTATTGGCCAAACAATTATGGAGATTAATGGACAAAAAGGATTCTTTGTTCGTGCGGGTTTTTAAGGGTCGATATTTTCGAAACACATACCCTTTAGACCCTATACGATCATACTCCCCTTCGTACGAATGGAGGAGCATTATATCGGCTAGACCTCTGGTTAAAAATTGGCTAATTAAAAGAGTTTGATCAGGTTGTTCTATCTCAGTATGGAACGACCCTTGGATACCATATCTTCTCAGCCAAGGTTAGCAACATGTAAGGAGCATAACTATTACCCGAATCTCATGGTCAATCATCTTATTGACCCAATGACACATATGTGGAATATGAGGTTGATGAACGCAATTATTGATTCGGCTGATGTGACAATTATTCGAAGTCTGCCTATAAGTAGTACTTATAAACCGAATACTCTTGCATGGCACTACACAAAATCGGGAAGATATACGGTTAAGTCGGAATATCAAATTGAACAAGCAACCTCAAATAGCGGTTCCAGTATTTTCTATGGTCCGGATGTGAAAAAATTACAGGCACATACATGGAAGCTGAAGTGTTCTCCGAAATTACGACATTTTATTTGGCAAGCCATATCGGGATGTCTCGCGGTCTCAGCAAATCTGCGAGATCGAGGAATTGATTGTGATACACAATGTGCACGGTGTGGATCGGAAGAGGAAACTATCAATCACGTTTTTTGGAATGTCCTCCAGCTTTACAAACATGGGCACTTTCTAAGATACGAACGCCCCCAGGTATTTTTCCAATGTCATCGGTTTTTTCTAATTTTGATCATCTATTTTGGAGACTGAGGCAATAACCTGGGACTCGGCACAAAGTAGTGATCCAAACGTGGTATTCCAAAACATTTTCCCTACTCTGGTGACTTCCCATTATGAAGGTTGGTGGTGTTATATTGATGGATCTTGGAATGAGACCGATAATTTCTCCGGATTAGGATGGCACTGCTTTCAGGAATGCGTCGAAAGAACTATAATGGGAGCAAGAAATCTACGAAGAAGTCTCTCCCCCCTACATGCAGAATTGGAAGCACTCATTTGGGCCATGCATTGTTTGATTGCAAACCAGAAGACGGCAATAGCTTTTGCAACAGACTGCTCCGAGCTGGTGAAGATGGTGTCTAAACCCGAGGATTGGCCGGCTTTTGCATTACACTTGGAGGAATTCGTGAAGAGTATGAAGGTGTTTTTTTTTCTCTATCTCACTCATTCTACGCGAAACAACACAAAGACATACAAGTTAGCAAGGAGTGCTCGTGTCTACCCAGTGGATATTATTTTTGTAACTCGGTACCCCCGATTTAGATCTCCGAACCGTTTTAGGTATTTAGGCTGTTGACAAAAAAAAAATGGTGATATTACTAGACTAAATCTCAAAATAGGAGCTCTAACTAAACTAACATTCAAAAGTTTGTAGAAGTCATTTATATCCAAGTTTTGATTTATTTTTTATTACCAAAATACCATTTTGATTTATTTATATTTACAAAAAAAATATTCTCTCTCTCTCTCTCTCTCTCTCTCTCTCTCTCTCTCTCTCTCTCTCTCTCTCTCTCTCATCCGCCGAGGGTGCTCTCTTCTTCTTCTTCATCTTCCAAATCTTCTCTCTTTCATTCGCCACGAACGAAGCTCATCCGGCACCAAGTAGGTAAGTTTTCTTCCTCCGGTGACTCCTCTATTCCATTTGGTGAGTTTTTATGCCTGAAAAACTCAAAATTTTGGGGATTTATCGAGAAATTCTTCTTCTTTCCTGACATATTTTTTGGCTTCGCAATTGTAGGCGAGTTTCCGGCAAGATTTCCGACTTTGTTTCGGCGTGTTCTTTAACGATATAACAAGTTTACTTTGGATTTGGTTGAAATATTAGTTTTTGATAGTTTTTGAGAAAATTTTGAAACCCTAATATTTTCTAGGAAAATTTCAAGGATAATCCATGATTCCCAGTGACATTTCGGTCACGATAGTGATTTTTCCAGTGAGAACAAATAAACTATACATTTTCAATTGTTGGTAGATTTATTTTTCAAATGGTGGCAGGTTTGTTTTTCAAATGATGGGTGTTCTATTTTCATGTAGATTTGCTTATGAATAGATGGTATATTTATTTATGAAGTGATGGTAGATTTAATATTGAATTTTGGGGATTTATCGGTAATTTTTGTTCTCTAATAGATTATTGGCTTCGCGACGGCGGATGGGTCTCCGACGAGATTTCCAGCTTACACGCGATGAGAAAGAGAAAGAGAAAAATGTTTATTGTAAAATTTGATTTGCCATAAGTGCACTCATGTCTTTTCGCCATCCAATAAGTGGGCAATGTGCTAGAGTGTCAAAATGTGCTATCTAGTGTAAAAACTACATTAAAATGTGCCATAGTGTAAATAACTCTTTTCGGTATGCTAGGTCAGTTTAGTAATTTTGAGTTAGTTTATGCATTCTAGTAATAAAAACACATTCCAAAGTTAGTTTAGTAATCCTCCCTTTTATTATTTTTCCATTTCATTAATGATTGATTATATTTTTTTCCTTATTTATATATTTCGTGAACTCTCTATATAAGACTCACTGATTTTGTAATTCCAATTCAGAATTGTCGTTGAAAGAAATAGAAAAGCCATTCCAATTCAGAATTCTCTTGGATTAGAGATTCTTTTGCGTTTGTGCCTTGTGTGGTTTTCCCTTGGTCGATCGTGTGCGCTTAGACTTGGGTGGATTCCTTTGTGTAATCGTGGAGTGTATCACGAGTCATTCCACAGCTCGTGTGGTCTCATTTGATCCATCTCTGTCTTCATACCATCGTCCATCCACTAATCTATCTAAAAAGAGCCATTTGACGAGTTGATAGATTCCATCGATCATATTTACTCGACCATCTTTTAACTAAGTAAATAGAGCCCTTCGGCCAGTTGCTTAGTTCCATTCACTATCATTTTGAGATCATACCCTTGATCTTACATTAGTTAGTTTTGTGCAAACTTTATAAAAGTGCCAAAAACTCGGACAAGTTAAAATAAATGATACTTTGTGAAAAACTCTCTTGTTTCATTTGATTTCATTTAAAAATTTTGATAACTGTAATTTTGTGGAACAAATCAAATACTAAAAACTAGGATTTAACCTGTTATATGCGCGGGATAATTTTTTCTTAAAAATTGTTTTGATATTTAATTTCAAAATTTTGGTTAAGTTAAAAATGGTTGGCACGTTGATAACTACGTATGTATTAACTTCATACAACTAAAATTTATGTATGTATATCCGTCGAATAGGAGTTTGAATTAGTTTTGTTGTGCGGGTTAATATATAAGGAAATTTTAGTTGTGAGAGTGATGTGATGTTAATATATATGTACTTATATACAAACCAACATGGATTAAAACCTAGATATGTATATCCATAGAATATGAATTTAGTTGTAATTTTTTTATATTTGAGATCAGACTATCATTTTGGTTATTGAATTCTATAATATGTTTTACTAACGATTATAGATAAGGTTTTTCAAAGCGGGTAACCCACCTACTTAATTTTTTTCGCAATGGAAATATTTTTGGACTAACCCGCAAAGAACTACAATCTTGAATCTTGAAAGCACCAACCAACTCTAATTTGCATTGCTTAATGACCGTGAGTTTTGTGGCCAGTCCATGAACTCTTGAAAAATCAATTTTTGTGTCTAATAAAAATAGTAAAATATTTTTTCAAATTTAGTTTGATATATACTCAGTTAATATACCAAACTACTGTTGATTTCAAAGAAAATTTCATATTATTTAGTAAAGTGGCAATAAGATATATCTTTAAAACTAAAAACAAATATTTTTTCACTTTTGTGGACATTTGAAAATTAGAGTCCTAATCCGTCCATGACAAAACAATGTCTAATCTATATCTTAATAGCCTGATTTGACACTCTTAATTATATAATATTATTAAGTTATAAAAAATAAATTATTTACGTAATAAATATTCTTTTTTAAGTCCTATCAATCCTACTTTTTCCACCTTTCCAATCGTTTCATCTGGCGCTTCTCTCATCTGACTCTGATAAAAAGCTCGACACTCATGCGCTCACATCAGGGGCACTACCGTCCATATTTATCGTATACAGTTGGAGAAATGTTAGTTTTGTAACAAACTTTATAAAAGTGCCAAAAAAAAACTCGTACAAGTAAAAAGAAATGCTACTTTGTGCAAAAATCTCTTGTTTCATTTGATTTAATTTAAAAATTTGGATAACTGTAATTTTGTGGAACAAATCAAATACTAAAAATTCTGGATATTCAAGTGTGATAGGACTTCTAGTTTATATGGATCCAAAATCAGTTGGCCTATTAAAAGTTTTCTTTCTGTATTTACGCGTAGCAATTACAAGGATTTACACGTAGCAATTATAAACTCAATTTAGCAAAACGTTTGATTTATTTCTATATATTAAAAAAATAAAAGTGTAAATGGATCTAGACGAGTTTAAACGGGCATGTATTAATTATGGCGAATCTAAACAGACTGACGTACACGGATCTACGATATAAACGAACATAAATGGTAGGCTGGGCAAAATAACTCGGAACCGAAAAATCGAACCGAACCGAACCCGAACCGAATTTCTAAAATACTCGAATGGTTACCAATTTTATAGAACCGAAAGAACTGGATCCGAACCGAACCGAACTGAGAACCGAATGACTACCCGAAATATAATTATATATCTAAAATATTAATTATATTTAGACTTGATATAACCCAATTACCCAAAATTACAATTATAAACCCGAAGATATTAGTTTTTTTATACCGAAATAACTGTAATACCCAAAATAATCAAAATATCCGAAAGTTCTTAGTTATATTTGTCAAAATTTAACCAAATTTTATTTAAATTTAACAAAATTTTTAATTTAAAAAAAACATTCGGGTACCCGGAACCGAACCGAACCCGAACCGAATTTTTAAAATACCCGAATGGTTACCAATTTTCTAGAACCGAAAGAACCGAGAACCGAAAGAACCGATCCGAATCCGAACCGAGAACCGAACGCCCATGCCTAATAAATAGGGTCGAGCTTAAACGAACCGGAAATAAACGGGCCGGACCCATCCATCTTAACATCCCTACTGATATACCTAAGAGGGATTGTAAAAGTTTATGAAAATTGGTTGTGACGACAAGGATATATATTGTGTACAACTATTCTCTTCTACACGTACGCAGTCTCTTAATTTTAAGAACTTACTAATTCTCAAAAACCTAATTACTCGGAGAAAGCGATTCAATGGCGAAACTCAAGGTTGCTGGGACATGGGGAGGCATGATAGAGGTAGAACTCGAGAACTGGACTCTAACGACGTTGAGAGATGAAGTAGCTAAGCGATCGGGCCTCGATCCTGAATCAATCAAACTAATTTTCGCCGGAAAAATCCTCAAAGACGACGGCGATTCTACTAAGACGCTTGCTCAATTGGGTATCAAGGAAAACTCGAAGATCCTCTCGAGTCGTGGTGCGGCACCAGAAGAAGGCAAGTCTATCATGGAGGAGGAAGAAAGGTCAAGACGTCTCTCTCGTGTCAAGTGAGTCTAAATTTCTCCTTTTTTTTTTTTTTTTTTTGGTTTTAAAAATTTCTCCAATTTCTTAGTGTTAGCCGAAATTTGCGAATTTTCATTCGTAAGCTTTAATAATTTCTGATCGTATTGTTGTGTTTATGGATAGAGTTTCATGATCATCTGTGTGTCTTTGGTTTCTTGGTTTAAAGTGAGTCTCTGTGCCGTCTTTCTAATTTCTCAATTGCTTAGTGTGTGGTTGTTTGCAAGAACCGAAATTTTCCGAATTTCAATTCATACACTTTAATAATTTTTGATCGTATAATTGGTGTTATGGATTGGTCAAGTGAGTCTTTGTGCCGTCTTTTTGATTCTCAATTGCTTAGTGTTATTGTTAGCAAGAACCGATTTTGCGAATTCTGATTTATAGACTAAATTTCGTGATTGTATTGTTTTCTTTATCGATAGAATTTCATGATCGTCTGCGTGTCTTTTCTATTTCTCAATTACTTATTGTGTGATTGATTGCACAAACTTAAATTTTATAACTCCGATTCATAATCTTTGGATTAAATTTCAGTATCATCGGTAGAGTTATAGTTATTTTTTCAATATTTTGACCATGATTGGTGATTGTCTATGTGAATGTTGTAGAGCTGCAGCTACAGCGTTGTCGAAGAGACACGCTGATGGTTCGTTGCCGATCGAAGACTATAACATAGAGCTGGAAGATCAGGGAGGTCATAGAGTAAAGTTTGGAACAGAGACTGATCAGAGGTATTGCTCAATCAGGTTTGAACACGAAATTGCTACCTGTAACTTCCATGCTAATGAAGTCTCTTTTTGTTTTGTTTTGCTCCACAGTGCAGCAATGATGGGTCTTATGCTACATACTAAGGGAAAAAGTCTAATCGAAAGGGAAATGTATTCTGATGCAATAGAAGTTCTTGCCATGGCGGAGGTAAGTTGCTACTGCAGAAAATCAATTTTTTCTTTCCATATTGTATATCTTTTTTTTGCTGCAAGTACGTTTTTATGGTGGGAGTGGTTCTGCAACAGCTTCCTGATTTATTTGTGTATTTCGTAGGAATCATTCTTGCTCTGTGATCCCAAGATTCTCGAGGTCTTTTCTCTATCCTTTGAATTATTATCATTAGTTTACTTTCTGAATTGCCTCAATAGGTGCTATTGGTTTTGACCTTTATCTAATCTCTATTGCCAGCATATGATGTCTATATATCCTCTTACGTAACACACTTGTATAAACTTTAAGCTATATTTTCGCTAATGAATTCAACTCACTTGTATCCTCTACATGGCTATAATAATTTTTTACAGTTTGTTGACAACATCCCTATAATGGAAATCGACATTGTATGGTGCTATTTCTTGCTCCGGGACCTCAAATGCCTGTCCGATGCTGGTGTTCGCCTTGAAAAAGCAAGGAAAGGACTCGAGCGTGCTCATGGGAAGGACCTTTCTCGTGTGAGACTCCTTCAAGCTGGTCAATGTCCAGAATTGGCACTGTGAGTTCAGATTCATTATATTTGTTGTTTTCTACAGAGTAACCTTTGTGTTAAAAAAGATTTTGTGTTTCTACTCGCTAGATATGTGAAACTGGAGTTACTAGAAGGCGTGGTGGCATATCACACTGGTCAAAATGATAAAGCCTTGAATGCACTGAAGTCCGCCCATGCAAAATTGTTGCAGGTCAGTGAGTTGTTCTGTAATATAACTTTACTCTTACTGATATTCAAGTGTTAATAGAGTTAATGTTGTTTGGCATTGTGATGCAGCTACAAATACCTGATGAAACGCTGTCCTTAGTTATGGGTATGGGCTTCCAGGAGAAGGATGCTAAGAGAGCTTTGCGACTGAACAATCAGGATATCGCGAGTTCTGTTGATTTCCTCATTGAAGAGAGGGCCAAAAAAGCTCAAAAGCAGAAGGATGATTTCCAGAGACAAAAAGAGATACTGTATGTTTTTATTACCGAAATTATAGTAGTTATGATCTTTAACTGTAGTGACTTTATGATGTTCAAATAAGCAACCGGAGCTGATATTTCAGTGAGCAGAAGACGTATGGAGTGACACCCATGAAGAAAGCTGTTGATATGCAGATGCTTGACAGGCTCGTCTCGATTGGGTAAGCAATGCACTGTAAATAGATCTACTCTTGTTATTCTGCTACTATACAGATTTGTTAAGAAAATATAGGTTAACTGATTCTTTTCAAACTCAAAACAAAAGTTACAAAAAGGGGCTAAAAGGAAAATAAAAGATCTGCGAAAGTTCTGACCTTTGCAGATAAACCATGAGCTTTTCGATGTTTGTTAGAAAGCCCTCAACAAGCTCCCTCTATATTAGCAAGAAGTAACTATGGGCTTGGTGGATTTTTCAATGCTTTATTTTGATATCTGGATTTGAAACGTTTCAGATATGCGAGGGATCTTGCTGCTGAATCCCTCAGGAGAAATGAGAACGATTTTCAGAAAGCTCTTGATGGACTTACGAACCCAGCAGTTAATTCGAAGATACAGGTTTACATTGAATCGAGGAAAAGAAAACGACAAGAAAAACTAGTAGGCATAACGGTCGATGAACTTGTTTCTATGGGCTTTGAACGAGGACAAGGTAATTTCCCATCTGGATTGTTTCTCCAATTCGCTTATATATTGTAAAAGTCCATGGTATAGGATTGATGAAACATCGTTACATCTCTATTTGGCACTACAGCAACCTCTGCTTTGGAGGCGGGTGGTGACCGAGAATATATAATCCAAAGGCTACTATCTCTACCAAAAGCAAACCCAGGAACTGATACTCTTACAGGCAATGGCGGTGCAGCAAGTAGTAGTACCAACAATTTGGCTGGAGAAAGCATATCAAATGAAATTGATGGTGGGGCAGAGCAGGATTCTGAGATGAAAGATGAAACAACGGATGAGATTGCAAACCGAGGAAGCACATTCGGTGAAAGTGATGGTGAGGAAGAGAGGGACGCTGAGATAGAAGATGAAATAGCAGACGAGATTGCAAAGGTTGATGCTTTGTCTGCTTATGATATCAATCTTGATAGAGAAATCGAAGCTATAAATGAGTACCTGGGCATGTTAGATGCATCCCAGACTTCTGGTTGAAGAGCTGATCCCAGCAAGAGAAGCTATGGTACAGAAAGTTGTACATAAACGAATAATAATACTCATCGGAGTTATTGCATGGCCAATATGGGTTGGTATGGTACCTTACTTAATTAGTATTTACCATTTAGTATGATTTGCTATGCAGAAACTGATTTATTTAGTATGATTTGCTATGCAGAAACTGATTTATGAGTGATATTATAACCATAGTATGTAGTTGCTCTTTGGCTAAAACTTTTAACAAATGTTCGGAATCATCTAATCTATTAAAACATAGTGATTTTTTGTGTCTAAACAGGAAAAAATGCATATAATTTTTTTTTTTTTTGGGATAATTTTTAAACTTTAGATTTTTGTGGATAATTATCCCAATTTCTAAACAGAATAATTTTGTTCCATTAAAAATTCATTTTTTGGAGATAAAATTTAAATTAAAAGTTATATAAATCAAATTTTTTTAGCTTAGATCGTATAATTTTGTTAAATTAAATTAAAGGTTACTAAATTATACATATTAAATTCAAACGATTATTATACAAATTAAAAACAATTCTGTAAGAAGATTACAATCCTCACAAGAAGGAGCAAGTGGGCCAGTGGTTGCCACACCTCTGCTGCCATCTTACCGGTGTCGAGTTCGACTCCACCTGCCTTCCATGGGGGTATTTGGCTATTGGACCGGCCTGTTGTGGCCAAAAATGATGAAAACAAAAAAAGATTACAATCCTCAGATTATCGATTACTTGAGAAATCAATTTTTTATGTCAAACTGTGAAATCTTCCCGAGCATGTGCTCCCCTGCTTTCCTTTCATGCCTCCGTTGAATGCATTGTTATGGAAGCGTTTATCAAATATTATCCAGTTCTATTGTCTCTATCAAATCAGAGTTCATGCACTCATCAAATTTGTAATAAGACTTTACCACACCATTTTGTAACATCCATAATTAATAGTATAGAAGTTTTTAGTTTTTAACTTTTGATGTAACATTGAGAATTAACATGTAACAAGAGCTCTATGAATCTATTCAGGTAGTTTAAAGACGACCCACAAGAATCATTAAACCAAAACGATCAATGTCTAAGTTAACCAGAAGAAATTACTTTGGACCAACTACAATTTACGGTTAACCATATACAATTTAAATCTATATAAATCTAAATCTATTCTTTTTCTGGATAATTTTTAAACTTTAGATTTTTGTGGATGATTATCCCTGTTTCCAAACAGAATAATTTTGTTCCATTAAAAATTCATTTTTTGGAGATAAAATTTAAATTAAAGGTTACATAAATCAAAATTTCTTAGCTTGAACCGTATAATTTTGTTAAATTAAATTAAAGGTTACTAAATTATACATATTAAATTCAACATCAGATTAAAAAAATTCTCTAAGAAGATTACAATTTTCAGATTATCGATTACATGAGAAATCAATTTTTTTTGTCAAACTGTGAAATCTTCCCGAGCATGTGCTCCTCTGCTTTCCTTTCATGCCTCCGTTGAATGCATTGTTATGGAAGCGTTTATCAAAAGATTATCCAGTTCTATTGTCTCTATCAAATCAGAGTTCATACACTCATCAAAATTTGTAACAAGACTTTACCACACCATTTTGTAACATCGAGAATTAATAGTATAGAAGTCTTCAGTTTTTAACTTTTGATGTAACATCGGGAATTAACATGTAACAAGAGTTTTATGAATCTATTTAGGTGGTTAAAAGACGACCCACAAGCATCATTAAACAAAAACGATCAATGTCTAAGTTAACCAAAAAAAATTACTTTGGACCAACTACAATTTACGGTTAACCATATACAATTTACAATTTCTTTTAAGCATCTACAAGATCTAGCAACAAAATCTTATTAAATTGTTATAAAATTACAAAGAAATCTTACCAAATCTCTATGAAAATATTTGAGATTAATATGCTTCAGAATATTCCTGCAACTGTTGCATGCGTACAAAGTTAAAATCTTGAACGATTCCATTTTGTTTATCAAATTTTGTTTTTTTGTTTTCTTCTCATTTAGTTTTTTTTTAAAAATTATTATTATTATAATAAAGAAATAAATACAATAATATTATTTGGGGGAATTAGGTTTTTGGACGGATATACGGGTCAGGTTTTAGGAAATCAGATTTTTTGTTCGGTTTCGTTTTGTGGTTTGGTGGTTTGGTATCTGGTTTAGATCAAAAGCCATTAAAACCGACATTTGTGGGTATATACATTTAGAACTTTTTTCTCGGGGGATATAGGTCTTTAACTTTGTTTTCGTAGGGATTTGAAACGGGGTCATAGTTTGGGAGACATCTAGAAAGATGCGATACTTCTCGTGGGGAAATAGATAGTATTCCCATACTATTTTATTTGAAATAAAAAAGATAATTCACATATAGAAAATAATGGTCATGTTTTAAATATAAAATATGTATGATGAATTGTAGGTGTAAATGATATGATATTTATGTTGATTATATAAAATATCTATGATTATGGTTTATTCGAAAATTAATAACAAAACAATAGATAAGAGTCTGAATGGATAATTTAGGTATTAAAAATATATTTAAAATAAAATATAGAACTAAAAATTATATAACAAAACGGGTCGGAACATTTGGGTAGCTAAAATCACTAATTTTGAATCATACATATCATACCAAAAATATTTTTTTCCATACAAAATAGAAAACATAAAAACAAAAACAAATAAAAATTGTCGCATGCACTCATTGTTGATTAAAATTTTAGAAAACTATATACTATATTCTATACCAAAAATAAAACTGCTAACACATCTCAAACTTATATATCCACAAAATACATTTTGTCCAAAAAATAGAACTAAATATCAGAAAACAAAAATTAAAACTTACCCCCGTTCTAGGGCGGATTAGAAAAAGATTATGTCAACATAATGAACTCCCATTACTTTTCATATTGAACTCCCGTTCTAGGGCGGATTAGAAAAAACAAATTATATCTAAACACTAAAATAATTTCGTGTCTCATATGACAAAAAATAAATATACAAAAAATATTCTCGTGGGGACGCACGGGTTTAGAATCTAGTATGGATTTACGGCGAAGTTTTTTCTAAGACGAGTTTTTTTTTAATTTTTTTTTTATCCTGTCTGATTATATCTAAGATGCC
This sequence comes from Eutrema heterophyllum, assembly GCA_002933915.1. NCBI lineage: Eukaryota > Viridiplantae > Streptophyta > Magnoliopsida > Brassicales > Brassicaceae > Eutrema > Eutrema heterophyllum. The sequence goes on along the minus strand of PKMM01007473.1, from coordinate 212,322 downwards.
TAAATTCAAGGTGTCCCATCTTAAAAAAAATGTACTTGTTGTATCTGGAATTAATTATAACTGTTAATATTTATATAAATAGTAAATAATCAGAGGACGTGGCTTATTTTTAATAATAGAAGATCGAATAATTTTTTAGCAATAAACAATAATTTGATAATCGGGTAGGAAATGGATTTAGATGTAGAGTATGTGAGCAATTGAACAGTCCCGAGAGCGTTTATAGAAGAGCAAGAACAAAGAAATTATAAATGTAAAAATGTAGTCTTTGTCGAGTATAAAGAATTGGCCATTTTCAAGGAATTTCAAAAAATCATTTCCCTTCGATAGAAATCTCGGCGAGCGGTTTTCCTTCCTTTTTTACTCTTCGTGATTGCTTATTTTCTTGATTTCCAACTCATGATCCAGATTTTCTCCGTTGATCTCTCTAGTTTCCTCATCTTTCTATCCTTTTCCATCTATATATTCTATTCCTTCACCTGAATCCTTCTTTGCTCCAGCTTTTCTCATTTGGTAAGTTCTTTCTTACGAATTCTCTATTGTCTTTTTCCAGCACCTTTTCCTTGCTTATTTCTTTTGTTTCCTTCAGATATGGATTTTTTCATGGATTATCATCAATACGTGGCGTCTGAGATGCATATTGAGGTTGACTCCTCCGTCGCCCTTGAACTCGGTCGAGACAAATACGCCTTGTATAAAGTCTCATGTTTCCGGATCGAGGGACATCCTCCCATCCAACCCGAACACCGCCTTGGTTCATGTTCCTGAGAATCAGGATGATACCGAGGTTCCTTTGTCTAAACGGGTTTGTTCCGAGATCCAGCGCGTCCCCGACTCTGAAAGAGTCTGCTCCCACGATGGTGAGAGGAATGGAAATTCTTCACGAAGTGAAATGTCTCGTCGTCTACAGCAGTTGTACATCAATGTGACTTTGGTTACAGAGCGAATGTTCCCATTATGAAAAATCCGACTGCGTCCGCGACTTTGCTCAGGCACTATCGTGAGGTTGGAGCGAAGATTCCTCCTCTAAGTCTATTCACGAAGAAGGGCCTTCACAACTTCACCCAGTTTGCGGACAGTCTGGGCTAAGTGAGTTTCTTTTTTGTTTTTTCTCTTTTTTTTTGTCAAGTCTCTCTTCTTCTTATAATTTCTCTAATAATTTCTCTTTTCTAGTTGATAACATCTCACAACCGTTCCGTTGAATGGTAGGAGGCTTCGTGAATCCCCTTCCGGCGTGGATTCTGAGCGCCGTTTCGCCAAACTTTCTTCTCAAGTAAATTCTCTTAATCATATAAAAGAAGATAACTATAGGTTGGGGGTCAAGGCGCAAGGCCACTTTTAAGATTGTGGATATCACGCAGCGCAACCAGGAGTTCGAAGCTAAAAACAACAAACTCTTGTCCGAGCTTGAAGTGGCGAAGTCGCGCGCTGACAAAGCGGCCATCTCCCTCTCCGAGCTTGAGGTGAAACTTGCGGCTCTTAGCTTGTCTTACGAGTCTGACATTCGTTCGGCTCGTGAAGAGGTTGAGGGCGTGATGTGAGTACGTCTGAATACCCTCGTGGGTAGAGTGAAAGATCACCTCGCTGTGAGGGATTCCCGTCGGCAGTTCAAAGTCCTTTATGCCCAGGCCAAAGGGAACCTAACTTTTGTGAAGAAGCTGAAGAGAAGTGAGTCCATTGACTTCGATGAGGAGGAGAGAACGCTCTCCACAAACTATGACAAGTTTGAGGCTCAGATCGTAGCCCTACTATGACAAGTTTGAGGCTCATATCGTAGCCCTACAATTGCCTTCTTTTGATTTGGATGAATTCAGGGAGTCATGATCTTGTTATTTTTTTCTTCTGTTATTTGTTCCTTCTTGTACTCGCGCTTAGTAGATCTGAGTTCTTTGACAATTTCTTGTTGCTTTTAAGAATAAGACAATTTTAGCATGATTTTTAGAGTTCGTTTTCCCGTTTGTTGTGGCATAAGGGTTTGACTCGTCCTTGGAGATGAACTTTTTTCTTTTACCGTAGTATGAGGATTCAACCATCACCATTTTAGAATGATTTTTAGATTTCGGTTTCCTTTTTGTCGTGGTATGAGGGTTTGACTCGTCCTTGGAGATGATCTCTTTCCTTTTACCATAGTATGAGGATTCAAACATCTGTCGCATCGTTGTTTCCTTTTACCGTAGTTGAGAATTTGAGCATCTGTTGCATCAATCTTTTCATTTTATCGTAGCATGAGGATTCGAGCATATGTTACGTTATTTGTTCCTTTTAACGTGGTATGAAGATTATGGTCGGATGAAGATGGCTTTAGATGTACTTGTTTTCACAAGTTGCCTACGTACCCATGTAGGGATCAAACCAGTTTGTAGTTATGAATCGACAAGGTAATAGTAGGATTTTCCTATTCAATTACTCAATTCCTACTCGTATCATCGTAGTACTTGAGGGTCAATCCAAATGAACAAAATTTCAAGGCAATAAGAATGCAAGGTGCTTCTTAAATTAAGCTAAACAAGAGGGGCTGTGTTTTAATTAATTGACTAAGCAAACTAAACAAGATTTAGAAATAGCAAACTAAGCAAGTTGAAATTCAATAAACAAAAGCGAATTCAAGGATGGGGTAATCGAATTAGGTGAATCCATGGCTAATTCATGATGCTCAATACTCAAACAAGGCTAATCCCTAGGCAATGGTCATTAAATGTGACTAACCCTTTCTCAAGATACTAATCACCATGCTAATTACTAATCCAAGATCAAATTTTCATTTTTGAATTACTAATTAGCAAGCATTAAGTGTAAACATTCAAGACCAACCAAACAAACACCCTAGACAACTACTCTCATAGGCTAGGATTGAATATATCTTGACAAGTTCATCTAGGCATTTCATCGAACACCTTGTGGGTGTGAAATGTCCCTTTGATCTAAACAAGCTTTCTCAAGCAAATCTAGCATTAAGATCACTAATCAAGAAAGGAAATATATTAATCTATCCCTAAGCATCATAAATCATCCAAGGAATCAACCTAAATCTAACCCATCCCCAAATCCTAAAGACTACTCACTAATCATGATGGACCCAACAAATCCTATGAAGAACATGTTAAATCCCATGATTAGATGATTAGATAATTAAGAAATGAGATGTGAGAAGAAGAAATTAAGAAATAAACTTAGATTGCATAAATTAAAAGGAGAATCTCTCTTACAAAGTACTTAGAACACTCAAAAGGGAGGTTTTTGCATAAGAAAAGACATAATCCCCAAAAATTAGGTCTAAAAATTATTTATAGTGAATAGTGCGAACCGGGTCAACCCGGAACAAACCAGGTATTGATCCAGTCGGGTCTGGGTCATGGTCGAATTTGACATAAGAGTTTGTACCGACCGATCCTGGTGATATATCATGGTTTTTACCCTTTTTAAGCCATGATATAGGTCCGTTTTATAGAGTCTTTCTACTATTTTGGAGTCTTTTAGAGTCTTTTACAGGTTTTAGCATGTTTGAAGCATAATTGGAGATGTTGGAGCTTTTTGGTGCATTTTGGAGCAAAACAGAAGTTGTGTAGCTGAGTACCCGAATTGGAGCCTCAGTGTCGATCGATACTGACTAGTATTGGTCGATACTCACTGCAGCAAGACACAAGTCGCGACTTTAATGAAGAGTTGAAGAATTGCAAATTTGCCCAGAAGACTTTATTATTTACAATTAAGCTCAAAACGTGTTTTATGAGTTTAAGTTAGGTTTTTAAGCCACTTTGGTATTACGCTCAATAACACTTGATTCTACTTTGGTTTTGGAGAGATTTCTGAGAGAGACGATTCTGAACCTCTTGTTTTACTCTCTTCTATCTATTTTATTTGATGATCTATTCAATCATGTTGTTTGTTTCAATCACCATGTCTGAGTAGTTCTTTTGTTAGGTTCAGGGTTCTCATAAGGGTTTTCTCTGAATGTTAGGTTAATTGATTGATTAGGATTCACCATCTGAATTAGTTCTTCGCCTTAGGTTGTTCTCATAGCTAATTCTAGGTTGACGAATCTAGAACTTAGATCTTAGGATAATTGATTAGGCACGAGAGTGCGATTAATTACCTGACAGAACTTAGGGTGAGCAAAATAACTATTAGCAAAGAGATTTGGTTTAGTTGTTTTGTGAACAAATCAAACCTGAACTAAAAGCTGGTTTAGACTTTAGGATTCGCATAGAAATTTGGAATTCTAGGATTTAGACTTAGATAGTTTTCGCAACGAGAGTTGGCTAGCTATACTTTAGTGATTTGAGTTGAAGAACCGCGCTAAATCTGAATCCTGTTAGTTAGTTTATCTACATTCATTGAATTTCCTGAAAAATACCATGAGCCTATCTTCTTTCCCATTGATTCACAACTTGTTTACTTTACGCACTTGCATTTAATTTCATTGTTTGGTTTAGCTTAATTTGAATATATATAATCTATTGCGTGAATTATGGAGTTCTTGTGTTCGACCTTTACATATACTATAACAACTGCTTTAGTACTTATAGGGTATTAATTTGAGCATATCAAATTTGGCGCCGTTGCCGGGGACTCAATTTCGCCATTAGATTTTAGTGAAGAATTTTGACTAAATCGTCGAGTATCGATCGACACCCTAGTGGTATCGGTCGATACCAGACGCGTTTTTTTTTTTTGGTTACTTACGTTCTTGATTTTTGTGTTTCAGGTGTATGCCTACTCGAGAAACCAGAAGAAATAAGAACACTCAGCTAGTTGATCTGTCAAACGAGCAGCTAGCACATTTGGAACGCACACTAAGAAAAGCAAAGAAGCCAGCAGAGATGAACAACAACCCAGTGGTTTTGATTCAGGATGAGGCTGGTGCTTTCAGAGACCGAGAGGGTCAACTGTGCAATGAGAGAGGGCAACGACTTGATGGAGATGGGAACGTTATTGCCCCTCCAGCGGCGGTGAATGATGGGAATGCTGTGGTTGTGCGTGGTAGAACAATTGGTGAATGCAACAGACCTGATCAGTTCTACGCAAATCGATCAGCGATTCGTCCTCCTGCCTTTCAGAGGAATGACTTCAAGCTGAAGCATGCATACTACACTCTTGTAGGTCAGAACACTTTTCATGGTCTCTCTAATGAACACCCCATGGATCATATCGAGAAGTTCGAGGATTTTGTCTCTAGCATCAAATGCAATGGAGTGTCCTACGACTACATGTTCTGTAAGCTTTTCTCATACTTTCTTGGTGGGGATGCTTCTTATTGGCTTAAGCAATTACCAGCTGGGTCATTGACTACGTGGGATGAGACTAAGACTGCTTTCCTCAATAACTTCTATGATGATGAGAGATCAGAAAAGTTTAGGAACAAGATTTCCCAGTTTTCTCAGGGAACATCTGAGGCTTTCAAGGCTGCTTGGGGGAGATTCAGATCGTATCAGAGGGATTGTCCACATCATGGGTACACTATGGTTCAGTTGCTGAGTTTCTTTTTCAGAGGGATTGATTGGAGATACCAAATGGTGTTGGACTCTGAAAGCAATGAAAACTTCTTTACCAAATATCCTGATGATGCTTACCAGCTGATTGAGAATTTTGCGTCTAGCAATAGCACAAAGAGTGCTGACATGGAGCGTAAGAAGCTGGCTGGTGGTATGGAAGGTTCACAGATTGCTGAGGTGCATGCGAAGCTGGATTCGGTGCATAATTTGTTGATGGGCAAGCAGCAGAAGGCTGTTCACTTTGCTGATGATGTCGAGGTTTTCAATGAGGATGAGGTAGAGGATGTTAACTACATTGGTGGCTCTAGATTTCAAGGTCAGAGGAATCAATACAACAACCGAAATTTCAACAACAACTTTTAGCAAGGAGGATTCAAATCTGAGGGTAATCAATGTGGTTCTGGATCGAATCAGTTTAACCAGAAACATTTTCAGAGCAGTGGTTACACAAGGAACTATGGGAATTCATCTTATCAGCAAGTACCTGCTAAGAATTCTGAGAGCAAGATTGAGGCTATGCTGGAACAGCTGGTTCAAGGGCAGGATAAGATGACAGTGAGCTTCAATGGGAAGTTGGATGATCTTTACACAACCTTGAATGGAAGGATCGAAGCTCTCAACATGAGCCAAAAGAAGTTGGAAATTCAGGTTGCTCAAACTTCAGAAGCCGTGAAAAGACAAGAGGGTGTTCTTCCAGGTAGAGGAGAAAACCTAAGGAGGGAGCACGTCAATGCAATCACTCTAAGGAGTGGAAAAGAGGTGAATACAGGAGTGAAAGATGCATTACTTTTCGTCAATCTCGACGATGAGGATTCTGAAATCCCCAGGGTATCGATCGATACACCCCAGTGTCGATCGACACCAGTCAAAATCTTGCAACGGGAGTTGTCCCGTTCGATACTGAGACTACTGCGGCGAAGACACCTGAGACTTCGAATGTAGTGCCTAAAGTAGTTGCAGAACGAGTTTATGTACCAAGGGTACCTTATCCCAGAGCTGTTGGGAAGACTAGGAAATAGGTGGAAGACTCTAGATGGAAGCAGATATTGGACAAGCTGATTGTTGAACTCCCTTTCCTTGATGCTATTAAGACGTCCCCAGCTTTAAGAAGATATGTCAAGAAGATGGTGTCTAGCAATGTGAACCTTGAAGAAGGATGTGTGATGCTTACTCAGGAGTGCAGTGCAATCTTAACCAACACAATTCCAAAGAAACTTCCGGATCCAGGGAGCTTTGTGTTGGACTGTACGATATTCACCGAAAGGTTTGAGCGTTCTCTATGTGATCTTGGCTCAAGTGTGAACCTCATGCCGTATTCAGTTGCCAAGAGGATGGGTATGACAGATTTCACGCCCACCAGGATATTTTTGATACTTGCTGATCGCTCAGTGCGACTTCCAGAGGGGCTACTCGAAGATGTTCCTATTAAGATCGGGAATTGCTTGATCCCGACTGATTTCATTGTCTTGGAGTATGCTGAGCCCAGAGACCCCCTTATCTTGGGTAGACTATTCCTTGCCACAGCCGGTGCATTGATTGATTGTAGGAATGGGAAGATAGCTCTTAACATAGGTGATTTGGTCATGACCTTTAACATGGATAAGATGATGAAGAGACCGACTATCGATGGGCAGACTTTCTTCGTAGATACTTTCACGGATATTGCTGAAGAGTACTTCTTGGAGATGCATCTTGAGGATCCGTTGGAGAGAGCACTGGTTTGTTCTGCTGAATCTGAGGTGTTCTTGAGTGAAGACGCTGCTGGTTACTCGAAGATGCTCCACACTGCACCATCAGTGTCGATCGATACTCCCTTAGTATCGGTCGACACCCTACGGCCAGACAGGGAATTGGCCGAATGTTCCAAGCAAGCTGCTAAGTTTGGAGATCGGAGCGAGGAGAAAGCTCCTAAGGTGGAACTCAAGCCACTTCCAGCCAATCAGAGGTATGGTTTTCTTGGTCCTAATTCCACATACCCTGTGATTATTAATGCTTCTTTGAACAACGCAGAGGTTGCCTTACTGCTGAGCAAGCTGCGCATGTATCGCAAAGCCCTTGGCTATTCTCTTGATGACATTTCAGGTATATCACCGGATCTGTGCATGCATAGGATTCATCTTGAGGACGGGTCAAAGGCTATCATTGAGCATCAGAGGAGGCTGAATCCGAATATGAAAGAAGTGGTTAAGAAGGAGGTTATGAAACACTTGGATGCAGGGGTTATCTATGCCATCTCAGACAGTTCTTGGGTTAGTCCAGTGCACGTTGTTCCTAAGAAAGGAGGGGTAACTGTGGTGAAGAATGAGAAGGGTGAGTTGATTCCTACGAGGACTATCACTGGGCATCGAATGTGCATTGACTACAGGAAGTTGAATGCGGCCACAAGGAAATATCACTTCCCATTGCCTTTCATTGACCAGATGTTAGAGAGGTTGGCTAGTCATCCCTAATATTGTTTTCTCTATGGGTATTCAGGTTTCTTCCAGATTCCTATTCATCCAGATGATCAGGGGAAGACCACTTTTACATGTCCTTATGGCACATTCGCATACAGGAGAATGCCATTTGGATTGTGTAATGCTCCATCTACTTTTCAGAGTTGCATGATGTCTATCTTCACAAACATGATTGAGGACTTTATGGAGGTGTTCATGGATGATTTTTCAGTATATGGATCATCGTTCAGGGACTGTTTGGCTAACTTGTGCAAGGTGCTACAGAGGTGCGAAGAGAAACACTTGGTCCTTAATTGGGAAAAGTGTCATTTTATGGTTCAAGATGACATCGTTCTTGGGCACAAGGTTTCCGAAGCTGGGATCGAGGTTGATAAGGCCAAGATTCAGGTTATGACAGGTCTGCCACCACCGACTTCTGTGAAGGATATTAGAAGTTTTCTGGGTCATGCTAGGTTTTACAGGAGATTTATCAAGGATTTCTCTAAGATAACCCGCCCACTCACCGCCCTATTATGCAAGGAGACCCAATTCGATTTCACAACAGAGTGTCTTGCAGCCTTTGAGGAGATTAAGAGGGCATTGGTGAGTGCTCCTATTGTGCAACCTCCTGATTGAACTTTGCCTTTCGAGATTATGTGCGACGCCAGCAATTTTGCTGTAGGTTCTGTTCTGGGTCAGCGGAAAGAGAAGAAACTTCATGTTATCTATTATGCCAGCAGAACGTTTGATGATGCTCAGAGGAATTACAGCACAACAGAGAAGGAATTACTTGCGGTCGTCTTCTCTTTTGACAAATTTCGACCTTACTTGATTGGGAGCAAAGTAATTGTTCACACAGATCATGCTGCTCCTAAGTATCTGATGCAGAACAAGGATCTCAAGCCTCGTCTTTGTCGTTGGGTTCTTTTGCTCCAAGGGTTTGATATTGAGGTAAAGGACAAGAAAGGAGTAGAGAATGGAGTTGATGATCATCTTTCGAGGTTGCAGCTCGATTCAGACATGCCTATTGATGATCACCTACCTGAGGAGTCAGTTTATTTCATTGAAACTGGGTTTCAAAGTGGCTTCACCGAAAATCTGCAATTCCCACAAATTGCAGGTTTCGGTATCGATCGACAGTTCCCTGGTGTCGGTCGATACCCATCGGTATCTGAACCCGTTTTGACCGTGGAACACCTTGGTGCTTCTGAGGAGTATCTCGTTGCTGCAGCTGACTCCGATCTACCATGGTATGCCAACTTCCTCGCTGCATGTACATATGATATCTTCATATTTTACATGTTCTAGCATGCATTTTAGTTAGAGTTTTGTGTAATTTGCATGCATAATCATGGTTTTATTTAGCATTTAGGTATTTATTAGAGTTTAGGATGTTGCATTAGGTCCTAGGGAGTTCTTGCATGTTTTGGAGTATATTCTAGGTGTTTGGAAGCAATTTGGAAACAATTGGAGTTATGGACCAAAAAGGAGATATAGGGGTCGCACCAAGTGCCCGAAAGAACAGGCTGGACGAAGGGCATACGATCGGATTTAGCTGTGGGTTTGTTCATGAGAGTTGTAGGGGGAAGAGTCACCTTGCCTAAGGAAGTGGAATCAGGTTATTTGGATGAACGGTTGAAGAGTTATGGCTGATCCCCTCCAGAGTATCTGACTGGCCGCCGATCCAGATTTCTACGCCGCTTACCACCGGCCGGTGCAACAAACCGGTATGGGACCAGAAGCTAAGCACCGGCCCAGATCTCCCCTACACCGATCCGTTGCGTCCGGTGTGCAGCTTCAGAATTCACACCGACCCCAACAAACCGGTGCAACAAAACGGTGTAACACTTACCAGCCGAGCTCACCCGAGGGGTCTGAAAGATCTGCCCGAAATAAGGCTCTCCAATCCGAATTAGCTTCGGAGGTCTTCATAGAAGTTCTAGGTAAGTGAGTTAGCTATCATCTATAGTTGTTTTCACGTCGTTTGGAGCTGTGGTGCAAAAGATACATCAGATTTAGCAAAGGCATGTCTGTCTGCCGCCCAAACGAGTTCCGCCCGGAGTTGAAACCCATCAGCAACACCGACCCACATCATCAGGTGCAACAGGTCGGCGTGAAACCACTCAAGACCAGATTTGACCCATTTCAACCGGGTCAATACCCGGTTTGTCCTGGGTTGACCCGGTTCGCCATTTTTGCTATAAATACTTCTAAAACCTAATTTTTTAGTTAAGTTTTCTTCTTTCTAGAGTTGGGTTTTATCCCAAACTCTTCTTATGATTTTGGAGGGATTTTGATTGTTCTTCATACAAATGCCACTCTAGAGAAGATTTCTTCAACTCTATCTTTTATTTATGCAATTTATTTATCTTTATGTCTCTTTCTCTTTTATTCTTCATGTTTAGACTTTAGGGTTTTTTGTTGGATTTTGGTTTGCTTGATTTTTTATGGGTTGATGATTGATTTGTGATGCTTAGATTCTAAATCATTGCTTTCCTTTCTTTCTAAGTGATCTTAATGCTAGATTGGGCTAGAGAGAGTCAATCTAGATCTTTGGGAATTTCACACCCACAAGGTGTTTGATGAAATTCCCCAAAGAACTTAGAAAGAGATAAACATTCTTAACCTATGAGAGTAGTTGCTTAAGGTGTTTATTGGTTGATTTGAATATTGATCTTAATGCTTGCCAATCATTTCATCACAAATGAGAATTTGATCTTGATTTAGTGATTAGCAAAGTGATTAGTACCTTGAGAGAGGATTAGTTATAATTAGTGATCTTAACCTAAGGGATAGCATAGATTGTGTGTATTAGCATCGTTAGTCAATTGTCTTGATGATTAGATGATGATGATTTAGGTTGCATCTTGTTAGATCCTTCATTTAGGTTGATCTTAAAGCTAGTTTTTGGATTGAGAGATCAAAACTAGAGCTTAGGCATTTCACGCCCGAGAGGTGTTCGATGAAATGCTTGAACCAAACCTTTTGTGAGCCTTTCATGCCTAGCCAATGAGAGTTGATGTCTAGGGTGATTAGTGAACTAATTGGAATTGGAGATTAAAGCTTGTTAATCATCTTATCACAAACGAGAGTTTGTTCTTGATTTGGTGATTAACAAAGTGATTAGTGCCACGAGAGTGGATTAGTCATAATTGTGAATTCCATGTTCTAGGATAGTGTTTAATTCAATCTAAATCATCATTGTTTGTTCATTAATCATCTTCTTGATAGTTAATTCATTTTTTTCAACACTTCTATCATTTGTTTTCTTTCTTGCATTTTACATACTTTCTTAACCTAAGAACATAAAAACCCAAAAACATTTGCTATAGCTTAGGAAGATTCATGTATTCTTAGTGCATTGATCTTAACCTCCTTGGTTCGATACCTCTTATGCTACAATAGTATTTAGAGTAATTGACTCAAAGACTTGCAAAAGTCATGTATCAACAGAGCCAAAGCACCTACCGAAATATACCAAGAAGAAGTTTATGCGAGACATAAGACGCTACTTTTGGGATGACCCTTACCTGTATAAGCATTGTTCTGGTGGTATCTACAGGCGCTGCACTGCTGAATTGGAGGTCCCTGAGGTTTTGTTTCACTGCCATGGTTCTAAGTATGCTGGACACTTTGCCACTTTTAAGACGGTGTCCAAGGTTCTTCAAGCAGGCTTCTGGTGGCCTACTATGTTTAAGGATGCTCATACCTTCATCTCGCAGTGTGATGTGTGTCAGAGGAGAGGGAAAATCAGTACGAGACATGAGATGCCACATAATTTCATCCTTGAGGTTGAGATTTTTGATTGCTGGGGTATCGATTTTATGGGTCCTTTTCCTTCGTCATACAAGAACCAGTACATTCTGGTTGCAGTGGATTATGTCTCCAAGTGGGTGGAGGCAATTGCTAGTCCAACCAATGACTCTTCGGTGGTTCTTAAGCTGTTTAAGACCATCATCTTTCCACGATTTGGAGTGCCTCGTATTGTTATAAGTGATGGTGGCAGTCACTTCATCAACAGGGTTTTCGAGAATTTACTGAAGAAGCATGGTGTGAATCATCGTGTGGCTACTCCATATCACCCTCAGACCAGTGGACAAGTTGAGGTCTCCAACAGGCAAATCAAGGAGATTCTGGAGAAAATAATGGGTACTTTTAGGAAGGATTGGTCTACAAAGCTGGACGATGCGATGTGGGCTTACAGGACTGCTTATAAGACACCATTGGGCACTACACCTTTTTACTTGCTGTATGGGAAAGCATGTCACCTTCCGGTGGAGATCGAGCATAAGGCAGCATGGGCTACAAAGTTGCTGAATTTCGACATCAAGCCTGCTGCTGAGAGGCGATTGATCCAGCTGAACGAGCTGGATGAGATTGGGAGAGGACTAAAGCGTACTACGACAAGAAAATCCTCGACAGAGATTTTGAACCCAATGATCAGGTACTTCTGTATAACTCTCGTTTGCATTTGTTTCCTGGTAAATTGCGTTCTCGTTGGCCAGGTCCCTTCACTGTCAAGGAGGTTAGACCACACGGTGCACTTGTCCTGACTAATCCCTCCGCCGAAGAGTTCACTGTCGATGGACAGAGGGTGAAACACTACATACGGAGAACTGAGATTCCAGATGGACACATGATGTCTCTAGATGATGCACCCACTGCCTGAAAGGCAGTACAGTCGAGCTAATGACGTTAAACAAGCGCTTGGTGGGAGGCAACCCACTGGTGAGTCTGTACATACCTTTTTCCTTTTATTTTTGGTTTTTGGTTTTGGTTTTGTGTCTTGTTTCACGTGCAGCAGAAACAGAAGAGCAGTATCGATCGACACCCACCAGGTATCGATCGACACCATCCACACGACTAGGAGCTGGGTGTTTCTTAAGGGACTGTGAGCGACGTATCGATCGATGTCAAATTTGCATCAAACATTTTCCCTTGTATCGATCGATACCACCATGGTATCGGTCGATACCCGCTACCCAGGTAAGCCTCCTTCGATTTTCACCCATCCACTCAACTCTTCTGCTTTCTTTTACCAACTCTAGGCTAGATAACACTGGGGACAGTGTTGTTTAAGTCTGGGGGAGGTAGTTGCTGACAATGTGTTTGTTTTTCTTAGAGTCAGTCGTTTTTGTGTCAAATTTGTTTTATTGAGTCAAAATTTTGTTGGAGATTATGATCTTGTTCTTGATTCTTTTGTTCTGACTTTGCTTCTAAAGTGACCACTGTTACAGAATCAGCTCTAGATCGACTAATGAAAAATCCAAAGGCTGACCAGTTAACTAGAAGACACACATGTTTCCAGCAGAGTTCCTTTAATGCCTGAGCCAAATTTCTGCACTTCATCGACGTGGTTAGTATCCATAGAGCTTGATTCCTCATTCATATCTGACAAAGAAACCCATGTGTTTAAAGTGATAGTATATCTCTCCCCTGTTATAAGTTAATAAATAAGAGCATAAAAAAATGAAATGATTTTCTTCTAAGTAGAGGGTTAGGAATGTTTCCAACGATCTCATTATTCTACTTGGTGAGGGATGATCACACATAGGATTGGAAGCGAGGCTAGGATTTTCCTATGATGCCATTATTCGCCTACACCCTTTGATACATTGAGAGGGAAGAACCAGGGATTCGGTGGCAAACACCATCAATACTCGCGTCTCATACCTTGATGTGTATATGCGAAAAGAAAAAGAAAAGAAAAAAAAAAGAAGAGAACAAAATAAGAAATAAGTCTGGGGGAGAGAAAGTGATACAAAAAGTGTGAAATTGGGTGGTTCCTTGTCATGATATTGTATGGGAAAGAGTCTAGAAGGTTTTTGGAATTAATCAGAGTGATGAAACTGGCGATGATGGGTTTAATTGAACGATGCTGTGAGATAATGTGTGTAGTCTGGGGAAGCTGCGAATGTCTACAGAGAAGTACATAATGGTTAGTCTCGGAACTGGTTATGTGACATTTGGGTGCTTGGGAAAAGGGTCATTGCAATGTTTCAAGAACAGGTGAGTCTCCGTGTTTTCAAACCTCTTTCTCTGGTTTTGGTCTTCTATTTGCTTGAGGGCAAGCAAAGGCTAAGTCTGGGGGAGTTGATATATCATGGTTTTTACCCCTTTTAAGCCATGATATAGGTCCGTTTTATAGAGTCTTTCTACTATTTTGGAGTCTTTTAGAGTCTTTTACAGGTTTAGCATGTTTGGAGCATAATTGGAGATATTGGAGCTTTTTGGTGCATTTTGGAGCAAAACAGAAGTTGTGTAGCTGAGTACCCGAATTGGAGCCTCAGTGTCGATCGATACTGACTAGTATCGGTCGATACTCACTGCAGCAAGACACAAGTCGCAACTTTAATGAAGAGTTGAAGAATTGCAAAATTGCCCAGAAGACTTTATTATTTACAATTAAGCCCAAAACGTGTTTTAGGAGTTTAAGTTAGGTTTTTAAGCCACTTTGGCTACTACGCTCAATAACGCTTTGTTCTACTTTGGTTTTGGAGAGATTTCAGAGAGAGACGATTTTGACCCTCTTGTTTTACTCTCTTCTATCTATTTTATTTGATGATCTATTCAATCGTGTTGTTTGTTTCAATCACCATGTCTGAGTAGTTCTTTTGTTAGGTTCAGGGTTCTCATAAGGGTTTTTCTCTAAATGTTAGGTTAATTGATTGATTATGATTCACCATATGAATTAGTTCTTCGCCTTAGGTTGTTCTCATAGCTAATTCTAGGTTGACGAATCTAGAACTTAGATCTTAGGATAATTGATTAGGCACGAGAGTGCGATTAATTACCTGACAGAACTTAGGGTGAGCAAAATAACTATTCGCAAAGAGATTTGGTTTAGTTGTTTTGTGAACAAATCAAACCTGAACTAAAAGCTGGTTTAGACTTTAGGATTCGCCAAGAGATTTGGAATTCTAGGATTTAGACTTAGATAGTTTTCGCAACGAGAGTTGGTTAGCTATACTTTAGTGATTTGAGTTCAAGAACCGTGCTAAATCTGAATCCTGTTAGTTAGTTTATCTGCATTCATTGAATTTCATGAGAAATACCCTGAGCCTATCTTCTTTCCCATTGATTCACAACTTGTTTACTTTACGCACTTGCATTTAATTTCATTGTTTGGTTTAGCTTAATTCGGATCTATATAACCTATTGCGTGAATTCTGGAGTTCTTGTGTTCGACCCCTACATATACTATAACAACTGCTTTAGTACTTATAGGGTATTAATTTGAGCATATCACCTGGGTAGGTACAAACCACCCGGTACAAAATTCCTTCGAGCAGGTCGGATGGGAGCTGTGAAGACTGAGTCGGCTAAAACGAGGATCTGGTCGATGTGAGGCGTGCCGGGTCATGCGCGGGACGAGTTTTAGCCGGCAGAAATCGACCTACGTGAATACTGAATTAGTGCCGTTTGGTAGTGCCGACCTAGAATGGGTCGGTACTAATCTTCATCGTGCAGGTTGGATGGACGCTGGATGTAGATTTTAGCCGGCTAAACTGAAGTCTGATCGATGCGAAGTGTGCCGGGTGAGTGCGGGATGAGTTTCTAGCCAGCATAAATCGATCTGTGTGAATGCTAGATTAGTGCCGCTCGGTAGTACCGACCGAGCATCAGTCGGTACTAATTCTCATCGAGGATTTGTGCCGCGTCATTCCAGGTCGGTACGGGAAAGCTCTTCGGATCGGCATAACTCTCTGCCTCAGTACCAATCGGGCGTACCGCTCCAGGATAGGTCGGTGCGGTGTAAGAGAAAGGGATGTTGAGTGAAAGATGCTCGATCTGTGCTAGTGTGCCGATCGGTTCTGGATCGGTATGAATTGAGCTGTGGATCGGCACAACTCTCTATCCCAATACCGATCCAGTGTACCAACCCAGGATCGGTCGGTACAGCCTTCTACAAATTGCTCTTTTGCCTTGGCCATCTCCTTTTGCATCCAGATCCGATCAAGCTTGGTTCCATGGCTCCTAATCCTCCCAAAATGCTTCCAAGTACCTAGAAAAGACTCCAGAACATGCGAGACTCGCTAGGACCTAATGAAAAGCATCCTATACTCTAATTGAGACTAGAACACTATGAAAGTACCATGAAACACATGCAAAAGAAGTAAATCTTAAGATAAATGAATGCTCGAAGGATGCAAATTATGAGGATATCAACTCCCCCAAACTTACTCGTTTGCTTGTCCTCAAGCGAGCGAACACGAGCAAGTAGGGAGAGAGGTTTGAAAGCGGGAGCTCAAATTCACAAGTATCATAAAAAGAATTCAAGCCCAATGTCCAAGTTGCTAGCTCTAAGATGCGTTCAAACAAGTATACTCAAAAGGAGCTAGCCATATCCCTTCCCTACATGAATCAAACCCAAGTCTAGTACGCTTCATCGACGTGGTTAGTATCCATAGAGCTTGATTCCTTATTCAAGTGTTCTAGACTTAAGGATTAGCATTGATTGTGTGCATTTGCATTATTAGTTAATTGTCTTGATGGTTAGATGATGATGATTTAGGTTGATTCTTGTTAGATCCTTCACATAGGTTAGTTCTTAATGCTAGATTTAGATTGAGAGATCAAATCTAGAACTAAGGCTTTTCACGCCTGAGAGGTGTTCGATGAAATGCTTGAACCAAGCCTTTTGTGAGCTTTTCACATCTTTGCCAATCAGAGTTGATGTCAAGGGTGATTAGTGAACTAATTGGGATTGTTTATTAATGCTCATTGATTATCTAATTGCAAACGAGAGTTTATGTCAATTATGTGATTAGTGAAGTGATTAGTGCCATGAGAATGGATTAGTCATATTTGTGAATCCCATGTTCTAGGATAGTGTTTAATGCAATCTTTGTCATCATTATTTGTTTGTTGATCATTCATTTGATAGTTTATTCCATGATCCAACACTTCTATCTTTTGTTTTCTTTCTTGCATTTCACTTTCTTAATCTAAAAACAAAAAAACCCAAAACCATTTGTTCTAGCTTAAGAAGTTTCATGTATTCCTAGTGCATTGATCTTAACCTCTATGGATTGACACCTTTTATGCTACAATAACAAGCATAGAGGAATTGATATGAACTTAACAAAAACCTACTATCAGCCATCCGAACACAACTTGTACAAGAACGGCTCATCCCAATAGTATCTCGTGACGTCATGAAAGAACTTCTTCTTCTTGTAGCCCTCCAAGTTGGGCGGCTCTCTTCCACAAGATAAATAGTTCACCAAATCCGCAAACCATGGTAGCGTACCGTCTTGTAACCCGTTTGCACTCTCAAGACCCCTCACGGCTTCAACTCCTTTCCTCAATACACTCACCAACATCAATTGCTCCTCGGGGAGTGAATCGTTAATCGGGACAAGGTCTTCAATACGCATTCTAGACAAATGATCCGCAACTCCGTTCTCAATACCCTTCTTGTCCACAATCTCCATGTCAAACTCTTGAAGTAGCAAAATCCATCGGAGAAGTCTCTGCTTGGTATCCGTTTTGGCTTGTATATACCTCAAAGCCGCATGATCCGTGTATACCACAATCTTCGAGCCAACCACATATGAGCGGAATTTCTCCATAGCAAATACCACCGCCAACAACTCCTTTTCCATTGTCGCATACCTTGCTTGAGTATCGTCCAACATCCTACTTGCATAGTAGATGACATTAACCTTCTTGTCCTTCTTTTGGCCTAAGACCGCTCCAACCTCGAAGTCAGTCGCGTCGCACATGATCTCAAACGGTAGTTCCCAATCCGGGGCTTGAACTATAGGTGCGCTCACAAAAGCCTTCTTGATCTCTAAGAACGCCTCGAGGCATTCCTCATCGAACTTGAACTCCACATCCTTGCAAAGGAGCCGTGTGAGAGGTCACGCGATCTTTGAGAAGTCCTTGATAAACCGACGGTAGAAACCCGCGTGTCCCAAGAAACTTCGAACACTAGTGACCGAAGTTAGAGGCTCGAGACTCATCATCACTTCAATCTTCACCTTATCAACCTCAATACCCCTTTCCGAGATCTTGTGTCCTAGCACGATGCCTTCCCGCACCATAAAGTGGCATTTCTCCCAATTTAGCACCAAGTTTGTCTCCTCGCACCTTTTTAGCACCCTACAAAGATTGGACAAACAAGAAGAGAACGAGGAGCCATAGACCGAGAAGTCATCCATGAAGACCTCGACCATCTCCTCAATTAGATCCGAGAAGATCGACATCATGCACCTTTGAAATGTGCCGGGTGCGTTACATAGTCCAAACGGCATCCTTCGATAAGCGAAGGTGCCATAAGGACATGTAAATGTCGTCTTCTCTTGGTCATTCGGGTGGATGGGAATTTGAAAGAATCCCGAATAACCATCTAGAAAGCAATAGAACGGGTGATTAGCAAGTCTCTCAAGCATTTGGTGTATGACTGGTAAGGGAAAATGATCCTTCCTAGATGCGGAGTTAAGCTTACGATAATCAATACACATTCTATGCCCCGTAATTGTCCTAGTAGGTATGGATTCATTCTTTTCATTCTTTACCATGGTTATCCTGCCCTTTTTGGGAACCACATGCACCGGGGAAACCCATGTGCTATCCGAGATCGGATATATGATCCCCGCATCGAGAAGTTTGAGGACCTCCTTTTTAACTACCTCCTTCAAATTCGGGTTTAACCGTCTTTGGTGTTCTATGGAGGTCCTCGACTCATCCTCAAGGTGTATGCGATGAGTGCAAAGCATAGGAGATATACCCTTGATATCGTCAAGCGAATATCCTATAGCTCTCCTATACTTCCGCAAGTCGTGCAATCAGGCGGATAACTCGTTCTCATCTAAATTTTCATTAACTATGACCGGGTATGACTCGTTAGGACCTAAAAAAGCGTACCTTAGCCCAACGGGAAGTTGCTTGAGGTCCACCTTAGGCGCCTTGAGCTCGCTCCAATCGTCATCCATGATAGACTTACCATTGCTAGCTCCTCCCGCGGCCATCTCTACTCCCAAAGCAAAGCTCTCTTAAACCGAAACCATACTTGAACCATCTCTACAATTAGTCACTTGACTACCTAACTCAATGAATGGAGTCTCTCTATTAACCGGCTTGTGTGAGTCCAAAAGTAGCTCATACCCTTCGCTTGCTTCACTCAAATACCCATGCTTCCCATGCTCTTGTGTCAAAGCCACTTGCAACCCATCTTCAAGACTAATCTCTTCAAGTAGCTCATCTGCGAGCTCATCCATCGTCTCAATGTAGAAGCATTGACCGTCAATTGTGGGCTTCTTCATGACATCGTTGATGTTGAACTCAAGAACCTCATCCTTGCCTAAATGTAAATCAATCTTCCCTTTTCTCACGTCGATGATAGCTCCCGCGGTTGCCAAAAACGGCCTCCCAAAGATGACTGGATCTTTAGGCTCTTCATCCATCTCAAGCACAACAAAGTCCGTCGGGACAATGAAGTCTCTAACCATGATCGGTAGATCTTCAAGCAACCCAATTGGCACTCTCACACTTCTATCCGCCAAGATCAAAGAGATGTTGCAAGCCTTGTACTTCGTGAAGCCCAATCTCTTAGCAACCGAGAATGGCATGAGACTCACACTAGCCCCTATATCACAAAGGCAATTGTTGAATGCTAGCGGGCCTAGAGCACATGGAAGAGTGAAAGAACCGGGATCTCCAAGTTTCTTGGGTACCATCTTCTTTTGGATGATGGCGCTACATTCATGAGTCAAGATCACCATAGACTCCATCTCCTTGGCCCTTTCCTTTACGGCGTCTTTGAGAAATTTGGCATATTGCGGTACAAGCAAGAACGCATCTACCAAAGGCATAGTAAGCTCCCCCTTCTCCATTTGCCTATCGAACACCGCCTTGTACTTCTCCAATAGTTGTTTCTTGAAACGTCACAGAAAAGGAAGTTTAGGTACATATGGAGGTGGAACAAACAAAGTTTCTTTCTTCTTGGGCTTCTCCTTGGTCTTCTCTTGGATCTCAACTCCTTTACCCTTGTCTTCATTACCCAAACTCCTATCTTCGACCACTACATCCTCGGTTTCAAGCGTCTCCCCCTAACTTGGACATCGATGTCCTCATCGACCTTTGTGGCTTCTCGAGGGGGAAGTTCCTTGCCACTTCGGAGTGTAATGGCATTCGCATATTCCTTGGGATTGGCCTCGGCTTTGCCCGGTAATTGACTTTGTTGTCGCGATGAAGAGGCGGCTCCCTTGGATTCCATTTGCTTGACCTTGTTGTTCAATGTCTCAATCTTGGAGTTGAAATCGTTGTAAGAGCAATCTATGCGTGAGTTGATCTCCGCTTGTCCCTTAAGCAGTTGTTGGAACATTGTATTCAAGTCAAGCTCTTGCGGTTTAGACGTAGTTGCTTGACCTTGAGGGACAAAACCTTGTTGGAAACCTGGGGGAGCCGTGAAGGGTGCCTTAGCTTGAAACCTGCCTTGACTTCCTTGGAAAATGTTCTTGTGAACATAGCCTTGGTTGTTGAGAAGTGAAGTTCCTTTGTTGACCACCTTGATTCCCTTGGTGTTGTTGAGGATACACTTGATCTTGTGGATTCTCCACATTTGGGTTCCGGTAAGAAAGGTTAGGGTGGTTACGGTAGTTGTTGTTGAATCCACCCCGTTGGAAACCGCCTTGGTTGCCCACATAATTTACTTCCTCTTGTGTAGCCTCGTCCACAACCTCATCATTATAACCTTGGTTGTCCTCGTTGTCCCCAACAAAATGAACGTGCTTTTGAGATGAATGGAGAAGCTTGTCAATCTTATCATTTAGGCTCTTCAACTCTTTGGCCCTGTTTTGCTCATCAACGTCACTAGTTGTTCGTGTGGCGCGGTTATAGTCGTCACCATAAGTGCCGTCGCTTTGAGCAAGGTTCTCGACTAGCTCCATTGCGGCGTCGACTTGTTTGGCCAAGAAATTCCCGTTAGATGCGGTGTCCAAGAGCATCCTTATCTTCGGTAAGGCACCACGGTATAATGTACTCAAAAGTGAGGCATCCGAGAACCCGTGGTGTGGACATTGAGTGGTGTAGCTTTTGAATCTCTCCTAAGCTTCATTGAAAGACTCATGGTTTCGTTGAGTGAAACTAGAGATCTTGTTTCTCAACTTTGCGGTTCTTGAAGGGGAGAAGAATAAGCTCTTTTACAATCATCCCAAGTGGTGATCGAGCCTTGAGGAAGGCTTTTCTCCCATTGATGAGCCTTATCACCGAGAGAGAAGGGAAAAAGTCTCAACTTGAAGCTATCCTCGGAGACATCGTTCATCTTCGTTAGACCGCATATCCTATCGAATTGATAGATGTGGTCAAGAGGATCTTCCATGGCCAATTCGTGAAACTTGTTGTTTTGCACCATGTTAATCAAAGTGGCTTTGACCTCGAAGTTATTGTTCTCGACCGGAGGAGCTTGGATTCTTTGGCGATTCCGGTGGGCATTCGCGGCATCACCCTCGCCAACTACGTTTTGAGCTCTAGGTGGGTGGTTTGGAACTCTCACGTGTTAGGCGAGTGGGTTGTTGTTGTGGCCGTTCCCGACTTGGCCGTGGTGGTTTCCATTACCACCTTGCTTTTGGTGAGGAAGGTTGTCCACATTTTCATGAACGTTCCCAAGTGGAACCTCTTCGAAGTTCTCCATGTTGTCTTCGACTTGATGTTGTCTCACACGTGCTCTCCTTGCTCTAACCCCGTGGTCCAATAAGTGAATGTCGTCCCGTGCTTGAACTAGGTTGTCCTTGCCTTGAGAACGGGTATGCATACACCTACAAGATCGAGAGAGAGAGTAATAGAAAGTGAAAGATATTAGTAACCAAAAGGAAAATAAGACTTAATCTCAAAAAGAAACTAAATCTTAATGTCAAAATCTAAACCCAATTGGCAACGGCGCCAAATTAATAGTAGGATTTTCCTATTCAATTACTCAATTCCTACTCGTATCATCGTAGTACTTGTGGGTCAATCCAAATGAGCGAGATTTCAAGGCAATAAGAATGCAAGGTGCTTCTTAAGTTGAGCTAAACAAGAGGGGTTGTGTTTTAATTAATTGACTAAGCAAACTAAACAAGATTTAGAAATAGCAAACTAAGCAAGTTGAAATTCAATAAACAAAAGCGAATTCAAGGATGGGGTAATCGAATTAGGTGAATCCATGGCTAATTCATGATGCTCAATACTTAAACAAGGCTAATCCCTAGGCAATGGTCATTAAATGTGACTAACCCTTTCTCAAGATAATAATCACCATGTTAATTACTAATCCAATATCAAATTTTCCTTTGTGAATAACTAATTAGCAAGCATTAAGTGTAAACATTCAAGACCAACCAAATAAACACCCTAGACAACTACTCTCATAGGCTATGAATGAATATCTCTTGACAAGTTCATCTAGGCATTTCATCGAACACCTTGTGGGTGTGAAATGTCCCTTTGATCTAAGCAAGCTTTCTCAAGAAAATCTAGCATTAAGATCACTAATCAAGAAAGGAAATATATTAATCTATCCCTAAGCATCATAAATCATCCAAGGAATCAACCTAAATCTAACCCATCCCCAAATCCTAAAGACTACTCACTAATCATGATGGACCTAACAAATCCTATGAAGAACATGTTAAATCCCATGATTAGATGATTAGATAATTAAGAAATGAGATGTGAGAAGAAGAAATTAAAAAATAAACTTAGATTGCATAAATTAAAAGGAGAATCTCTCTTACAAAATACTTAGAACACTCAAAAGGGAGGTTTTTAGCATAAGAAAAGACATAATCCCCAAAAATTAGGTCCAAAAATTATTTATAGGGAACAAACCGGGTATTGACCCGGTCGGGTATGGGTCAGGGTTGAATTTGCCATAAGAGTTTGTACCGACCTATCCTGGGTCGGTACAAACCACCCAGTACAAAATTCCTTCAAGCAGGTCGGATGGGAGCTGTGAAGACTGAGT
>PKMM01007473.1:150193-184434 GCA_002933915.1 Eutrema heterophyllum | reverse complement strand
TCTTAACCTATGAGAGTAGTTGCTTAAGGTGTTTATTGGTTGATTTGAATATTGATCTTAATGCTTGCTAATCATTTCATCACAAATGAGAGTTTGATCTTGATTTAGTGATTAGCAAAGTGATTAGTGCCTTGAGAGAGGATTAGTCATAATTAGTGATCTTAACCTAAGGAATAACATTGATTGTGTGTATTAGCATCGTTAGTCAATTGTCTTGATGGTTAGATGATGATGAATTAAGTTGATCCTTGTTAGATCCTTCACATAGGTTAGCTTTTAATGCTAGATTTAGATTGAGAGATCAAATCTAGAACTAAGACATTTCACGCCCGAGAGGTGTTCGATGAAATGCTTGAACCAAGCCTTTTGTGAGCTTTTCACATCCTTGCCAATGAGAGTTGATGTCAAGGGTGATTAGTGAACTAATTGGGATTGGAGATTAATGCTCATTGATTATCTAATTGCAAACGAGAGTTTATGTCAATTAGGCGATTAGTGAAGTGATTAGTTCCATGAGAATGGATTAGTCATATTTGTGAATCCCATGTTCTAGGATAGTGTTTAATGCAATCTTTGTCATCATCATTTGATTGTTAATCATTCATTTGATAATTTATTCCATGATCCAACACTTCCATCTTTTGTTTTCTTTCTTGCATTTCACTTTCTTAATCTAAAAACATAAAAACCCAAAACCAATTGCTCTAGCTTAAGTCATTTCTTGCATTCCTAGTGTGTTGTTCTTTGTGCTTCCTTGGATTGATCCTCTTGTACTACGATGATATGAGTAGACTCGAGTAATTGATTAAGACTCCAAAAAGTCTACTATCATCTTATCAGGTTGATCGGATGGACCCGGAATGACGAATTCAACCTCCTCGGGTATTTCAATGCGTCGCCTTAACTTGGCAAGGGACTTCTCGTTGGAAAGAGTGGAACCGGGGAGAGTTTTTTCCTTCTTCCTCGGACGTTTGGATTCCGGCTTGCTTGAAGGACCAGCCTCATGACTCGACATCGTTCGTTCTAAGCCTTCAGTGAATTCAAGTAGATCTGCTGATAAACCTGCCTCGGGAGAGCGCGATTCCTCGGGTAATCTGCCCACATTGGGGTCGGAAGGTGTAGTCAGAGGTAGAACCGCCTCGAGAGATTCATTCATCTCGTCACCATTCATGGAGTCACGGCCGAGCTGCACAGAAGAATTTCTTGAACCAGCCGAACCAGTAGAACCAAACATCACGCCTCGGGGATGGTTAATTGAACTCGGACCGACGAGGATGAATAAAAAAATACGATGATAGATCGGTAAATTCAAAGGCTCGCCGCGCTTCGGATCGGATAAACTAAACGGTGCATCGGCAAATCAGAAAACCATAACCGGAAAAGTAAATGAAAGAAGAGAGAGAAGAGAGCTACCAGATTTTTGGAAGATTGACAAATGCGAAGAGTAAAAGGAATGAAGAGGACATCTCGCTATTTATAAGCAACTCAGCGCGTGGGTGCGCGTGACCTCGGGAACAAACAGAGACGCTTGCGATTCCCGAGGTATTTAAGGCAAAATACATGAACACGTGTACAAACATCAACGAGCACAAGAAATCCGACAGAAAGTATGTATATCCCGAGATACACCGAGACGAAGCAGCAGTTCGAAATTCTTATTTGTACACCACGGGAAAGAAACATCTCCATGTTAAGAAAAATCCTTCACCTCGCCTCGCTCAATCGGCTCGACACCAACAAAGAAACCCTTCGTCATGCCCCAACAATAAACAATAGCAATCAGCTCGGTGTTACTTCAGTACGATGGTTAAATCTTGATACCAATAAAGCTTCACCTCGTCACAATCACCCATGAATCTGACGAGATAGGGGGCAAACTGTTGGGGTCGGTTTTCACCCACTCGAGATGAACACTTCAAGACAACAAGGTATACCGATCCGAAGGGGGTAAGAGAGACCCGAGCTGCAACAGGACGCCCTCGCACGATCCGCCCCAAAGACCCCGAAGCCGAGCCGAGGACGAACCGGTACTTTCTTTTGACCGAACTGATGCCGCGCCAAGACGGATCGGTTCACCCTGAAGAAAAAGGCAAAACCCATCAGATTACAAATGGGCCGAGACATAAATCTTTCACCAGTTCTTGTGGGCCGAGTTAAAGGCCCAGATTGTCGATTACCCTAGCCTAGGTCGGTGGCCGAATAAAGTAAAAAGGAAATCTTCCTTTTCATCTCCGAGATTCTCGCTAGTATAGACTTGTATAAATAGCCTTCATGATCATTGGTAAGGGGGCATCTTGAAACCCTAGCATTAGCATATAGCAACTTGACTCTTGTACGCTTACAAACAACAAATAATAAAACAACCATCCTTGTATCATTGCTTGTGTTTTACCCTCAGAAACTTATGTGCGCTCTATGAAAAAAATCGATTGTGTGAGTTTCGACTCTCACAACCAGTGTGCTAGCTTCTACGCTATTTCCTAGTAACATGCTCTTTCGTAATTTGGTTCTAGACTAGGTGGTAGCTAGAGTTTATGTTAATGCGAAATCCCTAGAGGACTTTAGACCGTAGAGATTCTTTAGGATGGAATATACTAGCTATATTATACTTGGACTTTAACTTGATTTAATTTTCTCATCAAATATTTTAGGCGAGACAACGAATCAGACATCTAGGACATCTTTTCCTTTTTACCACTCTTTGTTGTCCTAGATGGCCAGTTCATCTTTAGCTGGTACCACACCCCAGACTTATACCAAGTCAACTATGTTTCGTATGTGAGTAAGAAGCCGTTCGAATCATTACCCGGAGAAAAATCTAAGTCTGGGGGAACGACAGAAAAGTTCCGAAGAAGGAAAAGTTCGCAACAACGCTTATGCGAGTAGGAAGTCACTAGAAATTGTAGACGTCAATAGCTACATTCTCTCTTGCTGTTTTGCATAATATCTAGCATCCTCCGATGGAAATATGGTAACCCGAAACACTTTTAACCTCACCTCTAAAAGCCCTTAATGCCTAGCCTCGATTGTCTTGGTTAGTACTTTTGATGAGAAGTTCACGCTTATACTTAATGAATTTGGAGAGCTAGTTGACCGGAATTTAGATTTTGAAAGTTTAGATTTCGTATGACGGATATCGTGGACTAGTGTTACGGAAACTTATGGTGAGAATTTTCTAGGCTAGGTTGCGATTGATGTAGTTCGATGGTCATGGTTTAGAAGGACGGTCTCCGAGATTTCAAGTTCCCTATGATTTTTGTTTGATCTTTCCGAGCTTTGATTTTGTTTTGTTTGAGGACAAACAAAGTCTAAGTCTGGGGGAGTTGATAACACAGTATTTTTACACATTTTACCGCTTATTTTAGAACACTTTAATAAATGTTTCATTCGCTTTTATATGTTTTTATTATGGGTTTCGCATATTTGTAGTTTCAAGACTCTTTTCATGTTACTTAGGCAAAAACGATGCAAATTGGAGAAAACCCAGATTTTTGGTTAAGAGTCAAACCGTCAGAAATTCAACTCTCAAAGAAGATCTTCTCACCGTCTGATTCAGCCCAATTTTGGAGATATCAAAGACAAACAACTAACTTTCCATTCTAANGCATCGTTAGTCAATTGTCTTGATGGTTAGATGATGATGAATTAAGTTGATCCTTGTTAGATCCTTCACATAGGTTAGCTTTTAATGCTAGATTTAGATTGAGAGATCAAATCTAGAACTAAGACATTTCACGCCCGAGAGGTGTTCGATGAAATGCTTGAACCAAGCCTTTTGTGAGCTTTTCACATCCTTGCCAATGAGAGTTGATGTCAAAGGTGATTAGTGAACTAATTGGGATTGGAGATTAATGCTCATTGATTATCTAATTGCAAACGAGAGTTTATGTCAATTAGGCGATTAGTGAAGTGATTAGTTCCATGAGAATGGATTAGTCATATTTATGAATCCCATGTTCTAGGATAGTGTTTAATGCAATCTTTGTCATCATCATTTGATTGTTAATCATTCATTTGATAATTTATTCCATGATCCAACACTTCCATCTTTTGTTTTCTTTCTTACATTTCACTTTCTTAATCTAAAAACATAAAAACCCAAAACCAATTGCTCTAGCTTAAGTCATTTCTTGCATTCCTAGTGTGTTGTTCTTTGTGCTTCCTTGGATTGATCCTCTTGTACTACGATGATATGAGTAGACTCGAGTAATTGATTAAGACTCCAAAAAGTCTACTATCATCTTATCAGGTTGATCGGATGGACCCGGAATGACGAATTCAACCTCCTCGGGTATTTCAATGCGTCGCCTTAACTTGGCAAGGGACTTCTCGTTGGAAAGAGTGGAACCGGGGAGAGTTTTTTCCTTAACTTGGCAAGGGACTTCTCGATGGTCATGGTTTAGAAGGACGGTCTCCGAGATTTCAAGTTCCCTATGATTTTTGTTTGATCTTTCCGAGCTTTGATTTTGTTTTGTTTGAGGACAAACAAAGTCTAAGTCTGGGGGAGTTGATAACACAATATTTTTACACATTTTACCGCTTATTTTAGAACACTTTAATAAATGTTTCATTCGCTTTTATATGTTTTTATTATGGTTTTCGCATATTTGTAGTTTCAAAACTCTTTTCATGTTACTTAGGCAAAAACGATGCAAATTGGAGAAAACCCAGATTTTTGGTTAAGAGTCAAACCGTCAGAAATTCAACCCTCAAAGAAGATCTTCTCACCGTCTGATTCAGCCCAATTTTGGAGATATCAAAGACAAACAGCTAACTTTCCATTCTAATTGATTTGAGGACGATCCAACGGTCCAATCAAAAGATATATGAAGATCAAGAAGTCCTATTTCACCACAGGCAGAAGCTCTCCACCTGCGGCCAGAAGCCATTTCACCGAAACCATCCGAATCTGTCTTACAGAAGCACCAATGTCGACAATCCCTAAGATCAAGTCTACCCCCAACAAGCTCAACAATCCCAAGGAAAAACTTTTGTGCAAAACGCTGGC
The DNA here is from genome assembly GCA_002933915.1 of Eutrema heterophyllum. NCBI lineage: Eukaryota > Viridiplantae > Streptophyta > Magnoliopsida > Brassicales > Brassicaceae > Eutrema > Eutrema heterophyllum. The sequence continues at coordinate 179,426 of PKMM01007473.1, read as the reverse complement.
GTCTCAGGTTTTTCTCAGGGCTTTCAAGGTGTGAACAATTTCCAAAGTGGGTTTCAGCACAAACAACCATTCAACACCTTCCAAACCGCATCACCAGCCCCATTCCAAGCTCCTGCGAGCTCTGCGAATGACTCTCAAGATGAGTTTAAACTTCTTATGCAACAGCTTCTGCTCAACCAGCAGCAATCTGCTAAGGAGATCAATGTCAAGGTTGATAACATGTACAACGATCTCGACAGCAAGTACGAAGCTGTATGCACTCATGTGAAGAAGCTGGACACTCAAGTTGCTCAAAATGCCGAAGCAATCAAGCGACAGGAAGGAAATCTTCTGTGAAAAGTAAAGACAAATCCCAGAGAGCATTGCAATGCAATCACTTCTCAAGGAGAAATGAAGACTATGCATGAGTTGAAGAATGAGGTTGAAACACGTGCTGTTGCAGCAGAGAAGAAATACGCTTCAATCACCCCACTACCATATGTTTCTAAGGTGGCATACCCTATGCCACTCAGACACCTCATGAAGTTTATTAGTGCAGAGAAACTGAGTGGTTTTGATAAGTTCGTGAGGAGGATTCCCCATGAGATCTCGTTTGAAGAAGCCTTGGAAGACCGACCTCTGTTAGATTTCTTCCAAAATTGCAGAGAGACTCTAGAAGAGATTAAAGCACTCTCCATTAAGGCAAGGAGCACACCACCACCAATGAAGTAGTTGTCTAAGATTGAAGACTGATATCTTCATATTTTACATGTTCTAGCATACATTTTACTTAGAGCTTTGTGTCATTTGCATGCATAATCATGGTTTTGTTTTGCATTTAGGTCTCATTTAGAGTTTAAGATTTTGCATTAGGTCCTAGGGAGTTCTTGCATGTTTTGGAGTATATTCTAAGTGTTTGGAAGCAATTTGGAAACAATTGGAGTTATGGACCAAAAAGGAGATATAGGGGTCGCACCAAGTGCCCCAAAGAATAGGCTGGACGAAGGGCATACAATCGGATTTGGCTGTGGGTATGTTCATGAGAGTTGTAGAGGAAAGAGTCACCTTGGCGCAGGAGGTAAAATCAGATCATTCGGACCAACGGTTGAAGAGATATGGCCGATTCTCTTTAGAGTGTCTGACTGACCGCCGATCCACACATCTACATCGATCACCACAGACCGGTGCAACAAACCGGTGTGAGGCCAGAGGCTAAGCACCGAACCAGGGCTTCCCTACACCGATCTTTTGCGTCCGGTGTGCAGCTTCAGAATTTACACCGACCCCAACAAACCGGTGCAACAAAACGGTGTAGCACTTACCAGCCGAGCTCACCTGAGGGGTCTGAAAGATCTGCCCAAAATAAGGGTCTCCAACCCGAATTAGCTTCGGAGGTCTTCATAAAGGTTCTAGATAAGTGAGTTAGCTGTCATCTAGAGGTGGTTTCACGTCGTTTGGAGCTGTGGTTCAAAAGATACATCAGATTTAGCAAAGACATGTCTGTCTGCCGCCCCAACGAGTTCCGCCCGGAGTTGAAACCCAGCAGCAACACCGACCCACATCATCAGGTGCAACAGGTCGGTGTGAAACAACTCAAGACCAGATTTGACCCATTTCAACCGGGTCAATACCCGGTTTGTCCCGGGTTTACCCGGTTCGCCCACCTTCCTTTAAATAGTCCAAAAACCTAATTTTCATGGGTTAAGCTTTATTTTTTCTCTCTCTCCTTACACAAAAACGTGGTCACCTTGATTCCTCTTAGGATTTGGATGATTTTGTAAGAGATATCTTGAGTTTTATGCAATTGGAAGTTTAATCTCTTTAATCTTTCATCTCTTATTCACTTAATCATGGGATTTGACATCTCTTTTATAAGATTTGTTGGGTTCTTCATGGTAAGTGAGTAGAAACTCTTTGGATCATTGGGCTTGGTAGATTAGGGATTTCTTTTTTTAATATTTGATGTCTAGAACTTAATTAACATATTTCCTTTCTTATTTTGTTGTTTTAATGCTAGATTAGGCTAGAGATAGTTAATCTATATCATAGGGAATTTCATGCACACAAAGTGTTTGATGAAATTCCCTAATGAACTAAATAAGAGATTTTCATACTTAGCTCATGAGAGTGAATGTCTAAGGTGAATCTTGGCTATTAGAACTTATGATTAATGCTTGTTAATTACATTTTCACAAATGAGAATTTGATATTGATTGTGTAATTAGCAAAGTGATTAGTGCTAAGAGATTAGGCTAATCTTGATTAGTGTTCTAGGCTTAAGGAAATGCACTTTTGTGATTGAATAGACATCATTGCTTAACTCGAGATTTCCCCAAATCAATTGTCTTGCCCTAAGATCCTCTTTTAACCGTTGTCTTAATCGTTTTTAGTGCTATTACTTGTTCACTTGTTTAATTTGAATCATTAGGCTGTTAGATAAAATCAAAACCCCCTTTATTTGCTTAACTTAAGAAGTTGTATGTATTCTTGGTGCTTGAGACTTAACCCATTTGAATTCGATACCTCTTATACTACATAGGCATTTAGAGTAATTGGTTCTAAAGACTTGCAAAAATCTTGTATCAATTTGGCGCCGTTGCCGATTGGGTTTAGCTTTCAACATTAGGATTTTACTTCTTTTTGCGATTAAGCCTTTTTCTTATCTTTTGGTTACTAATCTTTCTTCCAAGCTCTCTCTTGTAGGTACATGAACACAAGAGCTAGAGGTGTACATAACCTTGTTGAACCAATCGACAACATACACCTCTTGGACCGTGGGGTTCGAGAAAGGAGAGAAAGAAGGCGTGCTCAACACATTGAGAGGTTGGGTATGGATATAGAGAATGAAAACGTGGACCAAGCTCCATATCAAGGAGCATATGGTGGTAATGGAAACCACCACCCACCCGCCCATATTGCTAGAGCTCAAAACGTTGTTGGAGCGGGTGATGCGGCAAATGCTTATGTCAACCGCCAAGGGATTCATGCACCACCGGTTGAATGCAATGACTTTGAGGTCAAAGCAAGTTTCATCAACATGGTGCAAAGTAACAAGTTTCACGGCCTTGCTGTAGAAGACCCTCTTGATCATTTGGATCACTTTGACCGTATTTGTAGCTTGACAAAGATGAATGGAGTGTCGGAGGATAGCTTCAAGCTAAGGTTGTTTCCTTTTTCTCTTGGAGACAGGGCAAGGCAATGGGAAAAGAACCTCCCCCAAGGTTCCATCACCTCTTGGAATCAATGCAAAACCACCTTCCTTGCCAAGTTCTTCTCCCACTGAAGAACGGCCAAGCTAAGGAACGAGATATCGAGCTTCACTCAAAGAGCGAATGAGAGCTTCAATGAAGCATGGGAGCGGTTTAGCTATACATCGCAATGCCCTCATCATGGATTTTCGGATGCTTCACTCCTAAGCACTCTATACCGTGGAGCATTGCCCAAGATCCGCATGCTGCTTGACACCGCCTCTAATGGAAGCTTCTTGGGAAAAGAAGTGAATGAAGCGATGGAGTTGGTAGAGAACCTTGCATTGAGTGATGGCACTTATGGTGATGACTATGACCGGTCTACAAGAGCCACAAGTGAGTTTGAGGAGCAAAAACAAACCAAAGCCATGATGGCTCTCCATGAGAGGTTAGATAAGCAATCATCCATGATGGAGAAGCATGCTACCATGATGGACAAGCTTCTCAATGCTTCCACTAAACCGGTTCACTTCGTTGGTGAAGAAATGGTGGATTTGAGCAACACCGAAGAAGTGCATTACATTGGGAACAATGGTAGCTATCAAAGAGGTTTCAACAACACCTATGGCAACCAAGGTCAAGCCCCTCTTAATCACCAACAAAGCTATGCTCCCAAAAACAACTTCCAACCAAACCAAGGTGGTTATCAACAAATCTTTGTACCACAATCTCAAGGCACTAACTCCATGCCTCAAGACCTTGATGTGAAAAATGTTCTTCAACAACTTCTCCAAGGCCAAGCAAGTGGAGCATTGGATATAAGCAAGAAGATGGAGGAAATAAATACCAAGGTAGCTTGCTCATACAATGATCTCCACAAGAAGTTTGAGGCATTGAGTTCCAAAGTGCAAGAAATGGAGACCAAGGGAAACAATGGAGACAAAGTACAATAAAGCTCTTCAAATGGGAAATCAAAGGAGTATTGCCATGCCATCTTCTCAAAGGAGCCACGTCCCATTGAAGATCATGAAGCCGCCACTAATGAGATTGATCTCAAGCTCCCTTGAAGCTTCTACTCTATGGATCTCAAGCTCCCTTGAAGCTCAATTAGGACATTGAGGAACAAGGTGGGGGAGTGACCCTTGAGAAGGATGAGGATGTGACCTTGGTTGAAGACAAGGGTCGTGTTGATTGCAAAGATTCACCAAGCACAACTAGGATCGAGCCTAAGTCTCTCCCCAAGCTTGGTAATCCCGGTAAGTTCTCTATAGCTTGCTCTCTTAGAGATTTGGAGATTGAGGATGCTTTGTGTGACTCCGGTTCAAGTGTGAATGTCATGTCCCATGAGATGTTCAAGAGTCTAGGGATAAGAAACCTCACCTATCACCCGTCACCTATCACCTTTTGGAGACGCTTCTTCACGGAAACCACTTGGTCTTCTTGAAGATTATCCGCTTAAGGTCGGGGATTGCATAGTCCCAACGGACTTCGTTGTCATGGAGATGAAGAAGACCAAAAAGCTCCCATCTCTCCTTGGAACCCCATTCCTACTTACCACCGGCGCTAGAATGGATTTCAAAGATCAAAGGGTAGTTCTCTTGAATGTAGATGATAAGGTATATTACCCAATGAGGACTTCTTCCAACAAGCTTTGTGGCACAATTACCATAAAGGATAATGAGTTTCGTGAAGAAGAAGTGAGGTATGTGGGTAGATGTGAGATGGTTGAAGAAGCTCCACCCCCAAAGGTCTATGAAGAGGAAGAGAAGTCTCTTGAGAGAAAAGATTTGGATTATGGTAATGACAAGGAAGCTTCGGAAGTTGATATAGCTTGTTTGGAACCGCTTCCTCCCACCACAATGGAGAATGACATTGAGGGTAGCAAGGGTGCAAAGAAGAAGACAAAGACCAAGGCTAAGATGGGAAACTGATCAAGCAAGCTTCATGGGTCTAGGTCCGAGCNAAGAAGCCCTTGCATTGGATGGTGATAGCTTGGAATCTCTTTTCCACACTAAAATGGAGAATGAGATAGAAACTAGTGAGGGTCATAAAAAGGCAAGGACCAAGGCCAAGGGGATACATGGACCACGTAAGCTTGATGTGTCTAAGCCCGAGCCAAGTGATTCCTCTACCGTGACTCTCACCCCATGGAAACATGAAGGAGGAGTGATTGAGTACAAGATCAAGTGCAAAGGACAGCCCAAACCTTTTGCCTCGGTCAAGGCAATCCTCACGCCCGAGCTCAAAGAAAAAGGGGAAGCCGGTCTTGAAGAGGTCATGAGCAAGGTGCTCAAGCTCGAGCTCAAAGATCCACCATGGAGTGCTCACACTCCTCTCTCACCCGCCTAAAACGGTAACCAAAGTCAAACTTAGTGACTTTAAACAAAGTGCTCTTGGGAGACACCCTAAGCTTATCATTGTACATACTTTCTTTTCATGTCTTTCTATGCCTTCTTGTTGTTTTTGATCTTTTGTTGGGTGGTTGCAAGGTTCTTGATGGTAGCAAGGTCGTGGCAAGGCACATTGGTGTAGCGGTCGAAAGATCTTCATTCATCTCCATTCATCTAGTCTCACTCCTCATTTGTAAGTAACTCTTTCCTTTTGAGTCTCTTTGCATTTTTATCTTTCGTTTTTGGTCTCTCTCTTGATCTTCTTTCACACCGAGACGTTGTGATTTAAGTTTGGGGGAGGGACCGGTGTCTAATCATGTGTTTTGTGATCTTATTTTGCCTTTTTCATCTTGAGTCTCATGCATATCATGCATTTTCAATAAATTTGAAATTTTTGAACTTTTGTGCATTTCATATCTAGGATTGTGTCTAGATGCATAGCATATAGGTATTGCATTCAAGTGCATTGGGAGCAATGATATGATTTTTCCTTGTAGAGTACCATTTTTAGAGCTTGATTCAATGCCCTCGTTGCTTGTTGTTTGATGTTTTTGATCTCGTGTTGAAATCAAGGATGAACCATATTTTGATCTCGCGTTTCATTACTAGGGTCTTAGCTAAAGAAAGTTTTGATTTGATTCCAATCCTACGTAAGTGAAAACCATAATTTTGACATTGAAATTATCATGCTTGTGCATTGCATAGTGAATTCATGGTTATTTCATACATATTTGGGCTATCTTATCCACTTTGCCACTCTCTTGTTAGCTCAAATAGCCGATTCTCATCATTGGAATGGTTAACCACTCCCTTAACCCAACTGTCCTTAAAGCCAAAACTATTTGTGAGTGTTGTGAGGCCTTTTTCGAATCAACTAGGCAAAAAGTGTTGAGTTTAGAACGACAAGGAGAAGCTTCCGTGTAGAACTAGCTCGACATCAATGGGCTAGACATAGGTTAAGGCTAGATAAGATGGGAACTTGGGATAAGGAAAAGAAAAGAGAATGTGGAAATGAAGGAAAGATTTGGAGAAAAAGGTAGGGGATAAGCAAATGCTTGAAATGGTTGGCAAGAAAAATATGTTGGAAAAGATCTAAGTGATAAAGAAAAAAATAGTCTCTAGTCTTTGAAAGAAAGAAGAAAAGCCAAAAACGGCTAAGGTACTAGAAAAGAAATAAGAGAGACTATAAAATGTAAAGAGGAGCTAAGTAAAGAAAAATGTTGAAAGCCAGGCCATTTGGTGAAGAAGTGCTTAAGAGAAGAAGAAAATGTGAAACGATATGAGTGGTGAAGGCAAATGGCCTTATGAAAAGGGTAGTCTAGGAAGAATCTTCATTGGGGTTTAGAGATTATGAGTTAAGATCGATATGGGGCATTGGGTAGATGGAAGTCATCCTTGTATGCATCTATTGGGCTTTACTCTTAGCATTTTGCTATAGTTGATTCTTTTTGAGAGATCCCCTTTGCTCGGAAACCGCTACTTGTATTGAGATCACCTTTATCTCAAAACCTTTACCCTAGCCAAATGGATTCACTTGCCTTGCATGAGCATGATTCACTTGAACCATAATGAATGTTAAAGGATTGGATGATATGAATGCTTGTGTAGGTTGCGGTTTGAATTTGATTCGTGTAGGGAAGGATATGGCTAGCTCTTTTGAGTAAACTTGTTTGATCGCATTTTAGAGCTAGAAACTTGGACATTGAGTGGAATTCTTTTTATGGACAAGCAAAGGTTTAAGTTTGGGGGAATTGATATCTTCATATTTTACATGTTCTAGCATACATTTTACTTAGAGTTTTGTGTCATTTGCATGCATAATCATGGTTTTGTTTTGCATTTAGGTCTCATTTAGAGTTTAGGATGTTGCATTAGGTCATAGGTAGTTCTTGCATGTTTTGGAGTATATTCTAGGTGTTTGGAAGCAATTTGGAAACAATTGGAGTTATGGACCAAAAAGGAGATATAGGGGTCGCACCAAGTGCCCGAAAGAACAGGCTGGACGAAGGGCATACAATCGGATTTGGCTGTGGGTATGTTCAAGAGAGTTGTAGAGGAAAGAGTCACCTTGCCGCAGGAGGTAAACTCAGTTCATTCGGACGAACGGTTGAAGAGATATGGCCGATTCCCTTTAGAGTGTCTGACTGACCGCCGATCCACACGTCTACACCAATCACCACAGACCGGTGAAACAAACCGGTGTGAGGCCAGAGGCTAAGCACCGAACCAGGGCTTCCCTACACCGATCCGTTGCGTCTGGTGTGCAGCTTCAGAATTTACACCGACCCCAACAAACCGATGTAACAAAACGGTGTAGCACTTACCAGCCGAGCTCACCCGAGGGGTCTGAAAGATCTGCCCAAAATAAGGGTCTCCAATCCGAATTAGCTTCGGAGCTCTTCATAAATGTTCTAGATAAGTGAGTTAGCTGTCATCTAGAGGTGGTTTCACGTCTTTTGGAGCTGTGGTTCAAAAGATACATCAGATTGAGCAAAGACATGTCTGTCTGCCGCCCCAACGAGTTCCGCCCGGAGTTGAAACCCAGCAGCAACACCGACCCACATCATCAGGTGCAACAGGTCGGTGTGAAACAACTCAAGACCAGATTTGACCCATTTCAACCGGGTCAATACCCGTTTTGTCCCGGGTTGACCCGGTTCGCCCACCTTCTTTTAAATAGTCCAAAAACCTAATTTTCATGGGCTAAGCTTTATTTTCTCTCTCTCTCCTTGCACAAAAACGTGGTCACCTTGATTCCTCTTAGGATTTGGATGATTTTGTAAGAGATATCTTGAGTTTTATGCAATTGGAAGTTTAATCTCTTTAATCTTTCATCTCTTATTCACTTAATCATGGGATTTGACATCTCTTTTATAAGATTTGTTGGGTACTTCATGGTAAGTGAGTAGAAACTCTTTGGATCATTGGGCTTGGTAGATTAGGGATTTCTTTTGTTAATCTTTGATGTCTAGAGCTTAATTAACATATTTCCTTTCTTATTTTGTGGTTTTAATGCTAGATTAGGCTAGAGATAGTTAATTTATATCATAGGGAATTTCATGCACACAAAGTGTTTGATGAAATTCCCTAATGAACTAAATAAGAGATTTTCATACTTAGCTCATGAGAGTGAATGTCTAAGGTGAATCTTGGCTAATAGAACTTATGATTAATGCTTGTTAATTACATTTTCACAAATGAGAATTTGATCTTGATTGTGTAATTAGCAAAGTGATTTGTGCTAAGAGATTAGGCTAATCTTGATTAGTGTTCTAGGCTTAAGGAAATGCACTTTTGTGATTGAATAGACATCATTGCTTAACTCGAGATTTCCCCAAATCAATTGCCTTGCCCTAAGATCCTCTTTTAATCGTTGTCTTAATCGTTTTTAGTGCTATTACTTGTTCACTTGTTTAATTTGAATCATTAGGTTGTTAGATAAAATCAAATCCCCCTTTATTTGCTTAACTTAAGAAGTTGTATGTATTCTTGGTGCTTGAGACTTAACCCATTTGGATCTGATACCTCTTATACTACATAGGCATTTAGAGTAATTGGTTCTAAAGACTTGCAAAAATCTTGTATCAAAGACCCCGGAAAATTCGATGTTCCATGTTCTATCTTCGGAGTCGAATTGGTGTCTTCAAAGCTTGACTCCTCATTCGCATCTGACAAGACGACCTGTGTGAAAATATGGTACTCCTCTCCCTTATTTAAAATAAAAAGCAGAAAATATGAAATGATTTTCTTTCGAGTAAAGGGCTAGGAAAATTTTCATAGAAAGAGATGATCACACAAAGTTGGAAGCGAGGGCTAGGAAAATTTCCCGCAATCTCATTATTCGCCTACATCTTTGATTTAAAAAAGGGGATGAACCGGGGATTCGGTGGCAAACACCATCAATACTCCCGTCTCGTAAACCTTGGAATATATACCCAAAGAGAAGAAAATGAGAAAAGAATAAGTCTTGGGGAGGGAAAAAGTACCAAAGGTTGTGTTGTTGTCTTGTCACGATATCGAAAGGGAAAGAGTCTAGAAAGTTCTTGGCACTATGATTCTTGATGAGACCCAGCAGTGATAGCTTTGGATTATTCTGTGAAATAATGAGTTGAATATGGGAAGCCGCGAATGCTTGCAGAGAAGTACATAGTGGTTCGATCTGAAGCTAGTTTAGCAATACTTGGGTTACTAAGGTAATGGTCATTGCAGAATTCTAGAGGAAAGGTGAGTCTCCGTGTTTTTCAAACCTCTTCTTCTTACTTAGTTTAATGTTTGCTTGAGGACAANCTACATAGGCATTTAGAGTAATTGGTTCTAAAGACTTGCAAAAATCTTGTATCAAAGACCCCGGAAAGTTCGATGTTCCATGTTCTATCTTCGGAGTCGAATTGGTGTCTTCAAAGCTTGACTCCTCATTCGCATCTGACAAGACGACCTGTGTGAAAATATGGTACTCCTCTCCCTTATTTAAAATAAAAAGCAGAAAAGATGAAATGATTTTCTTTCGAGTAAAGGGCTAGGAAAATTTTCATAGAAAGAGATGATCACACAAAGTTGGAAGCGAGGGCTAGGAAAATTTCTCGTGATCTCATTATTCGCCTACATCTTTGATTTAAAAAAGGGGATGAACCGGGGATTCGGTGGCAAACACCATCAATACTCCCGGCTCGTAAACCTTGGAATATATACCCAAAGAGAAGAAAATGAGAAAAGAATAAGTCTTGGGGAGGGAAAAAGTACCAAAGGTTGTGTTGTTGTCTTGTCACGATATCGAAAGGGAAAGAGTCTAGAAAGTTTTTGGCACTATGATTCTTGATGAGACCCAGCAGTGATAGCTTTGGATTATTCTGTGAAATAATGAGTTGAATATGGGAAGCCGCGAATGCTTGCAGAGAAGTACATAGTGGTTCGATCTGAAGCTAGTTTAGCAATACTTGGGTTACTAAGGTAATGGTCATTGCAGAATTCTAGAGGAAAGGTGAGTCTCCGTGTTTTTCAAACCTCTTCTTCTTACTTAGTTTAATGTTTGCTTGAGGACAAGCAAAAGGCTATGTATGGGGGAGTTGATATTGGTTTTTACCGTTTTCTAACGTATGTTTTGGTGTTTCTTTTAAGTGTTTTATCGAGTCAAAGTTCGTTTTTAGAGTCTTTTAGTCCTTTATTTAGATATCTCAGGTACAAAGGCGTTCAAGGAAGAAATTAGAGTTACAAGGGCAAAAACGCATGGAACCGTGAAGAAAATAGCAGAATCAACAGAAATTTCCCAATCGACCGATGCAAGCATGAAGCCGGTTGATGCTCAAACGAAGACCAGTCGATGCAATCCCAACAGGACATCCATCATCGATCGATGCAAGGAGTGCATCGATCGATGCAACACACCCAGATAATCGGCAATCGATCGATGCAACATGTCCAGAGAAACGACCATCGACCGATGCAAGGAGTGCATCGGTCGATGCAGGCCGACGAGAAGAAAAAGAAAACTTCTGATTTTTCTGTTTTACCCTAGAAACTGCCTATTTTGACCTAATTCGACCTAGGACCTATATATACTATATTTTTAGCCTCTTTGACGGCACGGCTTTTTTAGACAATTTTATCACTTTATTCTCTATTCAGACTTTTGGCTTTTGTCAATTTGTAAGCTTGGGAGAAGAATCCTTGCATTCATTGAGAAGAATTCTAAACCCTTTCTCTCTTCACCTATACTATGTCTTCTTCATCTCTTTGCTTGTTCTCTGTTTCCATGTCTGAGTAGTTCATTAGTTAGGTTTAGGGTTTCAAGGGGATCCATGAATCATTGAATTAGACACATATATGGGCTTATCTTTTGTGGTTTTCGCTTATTGTTGTGCTTATTGCCTAGGCTATTGCTTGACCGCTTAGTCTCTGATTTAGGGTTTAATCTATACCACGAAAGTGTCGTAGGTTGCTAGAAAGAACATAAGCGAGCGAATTGTCCTTAGCTTGCGGAAGTTGATGCTAAGGCGATTCGTGAACATATTGAACATGCTCGTTAACGCTGATCTAGAATTCTATGCCAACGGAAGTTAGGATCTTAGGTTGCTAGATTTAGTAATCAATGCCACGGAAGTGGATTGGTTAGATATTTATGTTTGAGTTTGAAGCTTGTGTTTAATTACTCCATGAATAGTTGTCTGATTCATGATCTCTGGATTCCTACGAATAAACACAATTGTAGTGTAACCTTGGTCTCTGTGGATTCGATCATAAAGTACTGCATTGATAACCGTTATGATTGCGGTAGTGTGAACTTTAGTTATTAATTGACTTAGTGAAAACACTGAAATCAAGTGTCGTGAATGTTCAAAAACCAGCGCGAACATCATGACTTTCTGCACGGCCGGAGACGAAAGCTACCGGTCGAGTATATAAGTTATTGGTGCGAAGGATGTACGAAAGTTCAGCTTATTATGTTCAGTTCGTGGAGTTACTAGAATCATGTTACTAAGAGCTTAGTTATCGTGTTTTGAATCGATCATATCCCGAAGATATCCCTGTTAACTCAACATTAGTCTTTATATTTTAGTAGCATCTTATTTCTTTCTTTGCATTCATCTAGAAATCGTGACAACCTACCCAAAAACCTTATTTTTGTCTTACTAATTCTGGTTCTAAGGTTTTGTAGGTAAGCGAGGATTCCATATGGATCGATACCTTAAGTACTACATCGCACTGCTGTTCACTTACAGTTACCTAGAGTTATAAATATTATTACATGAAGCTATGCTAAACCCTAGCAGCATCACAATCTTAAAAAACCCTTTACAAACCGCTGATAGCAACCTAATAATCCCAATATGATGTAGTCGATGCACAACCAAAAGCTACCGTCCATCTTCTTTACAAATAGCATTGGTACACTCCATATGGAACTACTCAGTCTGATGAACCTTTTCCCGATAATCTGTTCCGCCTAAAAATCCAAACATTTGTTGATCCCCTTGAACAACCAACATCCTTCTCCTCGGCTATAGTTGTAACGCCCGCGTTCCGGAAGAATTGTTTATTGGGGGAAATAATTATTTCGGGTTTGTTCTGGGGGTAGTATCGATCAATACTAGCCTTGTATCGATTGATACCGTCCGGGGTAGTATCGATCGATACTGGCCTGTATCGATCGATACCAGTCGGGGTTTCCTTATTGTCTTCTTCCTCTTCTCTTCTTACGGGGGATAAACCATTCTTTTGGAAAAAATCAGAATTGGTCGTGAGAGAGAGAGAGAGAGAGAGAAAGGGAAAGAAAGAGCTTGGTGAAGCTTGGATCTTGCGAGATCAAGAGAGTTTGAGCTTGGAGAGAAGCTCGAAGAAGAGGTTGGAAGAGCGTGGTTTTGGCGTGAGCTAAGCGGGAAGATAGGGAGGTCTTCTAGAGCTAGATCCATCCTATCTAAGGTGAGTTGTGACGAAAGGTTAGCAATTAAGCTTGTGTGGTGCTTTGTTAAGCTTGATTGACGAATTTTGTGGCATGTCTTGGCGATTTATGGGTCTAGATTTCGTGAAGGTTGTGAGTCGCAGGGGGAGTATCGATCGATACCATGGGTGTATCGATCGATACCAGTCGTGTTGTTTCAGTATCGGTCGATACTAGTCCCTTGTCGATAGACGCGTGTTGTTTTAGTATCGATCGATACCAGGGGTGTATCGATCGATACCAGTCCTTAGTGGTGCCTTGAAAGCGTGTTGTGTGTTTACTTTTCAGGCTGTGTGTTTAGCTTTTCTTGGAATAGAATTGCTAGGCGTTGGTTTAGTTTTTCATGGAATTGAATTGCTAATTGTGCTGGAAGTTTTAATTGGTGTTAATTAATTCTTAGTGTTGATAATTGATAATTGCTGATTGTTGTGCTTGTTGGTAGCCTGTTGTTGGGAGGATCAATCTCACTCAGCGTTTGGTTAGCCAAATGTTGATGCATCACTTTTGTCGATGCAGGTAAAGATAAGGCGTGATCCTGGAATCGAGGCAGTGAAGAGGGGATGATTAGGACTCGGAGTTTTTGTTGTTGTTGTTGTTGTTTTTGCTGTTGTTGTTGTTGCTTTTGCTGTTATAGAACTGTTAGCTTGTATAAGCTATAGAACATGTTCTTGTGTTGTTTAATTATTTCTGGATATTAAAAAAAAAAAAATTAAAAAAAAAATAAGTACGGTCGTTTCAATAGTTAACTTGGCATTTCGCGCATTCCAAGCTAGAGTAATGAGCCAACCAGTCAATGCCGAGTATTGCTTGGTACCCACCATTAAATCTCTTGCCATGTCGACACATTTGACAAAAATGGACACATCTTAATAGATCGCACGCGACTTAAGCATCTCTCCATCAGCTGCTTGAACCATTTTTATTTGAGCCTTAAGTTGGTTCATTACTTACCTACCGAGAACTTCCGAACACGAGACCACTTAGCTGTACCTTCTAAGTGTCATGACCTTTAAAACAAGACAAGCATAAAATAAACAACATTCAACTTTCTTTTGTGCGAGACCCTAGACCATGAGTCCCTTTTCACCCATTCCCCACTAATCCCATTTTTGAAAAGCGACCTTGCAGGACAGTTCCGACATTGCTATCTGATATAACTCGTTTTTACACTTTTTTGGACATGATTTTAAGATCTTTTTCATGTGTTTTAACTTGGTTTTTAATGGTTTTCATGTGATTTCGATGTTTTGGAGTTTCAAATGTCTTTTCAGGTAATTTGGGCAAAAAAAGCACATTTTGGAGAAAAAGTAGTTTCTAGACAGATTCTGATCTACATAAGTTCGGTATTTGATAGAGACCTCCTACTTAACCCCTTTGGCTCATTTTTGTACACAACAAGATAATTGAGCTACGCTTCACGGCAAAGTTGTTTGAAGGCAATCCAACAGTTAGATCTTCAGATATGCTTGTTTCACTGAAGACATGTCTTGCTACCGCGAAGAGGATGTAGAAATGGCTCTTGGCTGCAACATGAAGGCTCGTGCATGCGGCCAGATCACTCCCCACAGTGACCAGAAGCTCCTACCATGCGGTAAGCTCCAGTTCGTACCTGATCAGGCCTAAGCAAGCCCACTTCAAATCCGTCACTTAATTGCACGAAATCAACCCTAGATCCCTCAAGAGATGCGGAAGACCCTTTATAAACCATGTTTAAGGCGTCACCACAAAAGGGGGAGAACCAAAAATATAATTCATACCTAGCATAGTTCGAGATTTCATAGCTTTTAGGCGTTTTTCGTTCTTTGTTCTTCGGGAGCAGATATCAACTTTGTACTTCATAGAGAAGATTTTGAAACCCTCCTATTCTTTTATTCTTATTGTTTCGCAATTCCTTATTTAATTTAATGATGTTTTGCGATTCCATGTCTAAGTAGTTTACTTGTTGGGTTTTAAGGGTTTTCGAAGGGGTTAATCATGGATCTATTATATTAGGTTGTTAGACTTAGGATAATTATTTAGGTTCTTCATTTTATTCTTGTTCGTTAATGCATGTTGCTTGATTGATCACCTAGCGACTGATCTAACGAAGAGAAAACCATTAACGTTTTGAATTTATTAACCTGAACTAGAGTAGGTGAGCAATTGTGTTATAAGATACGAAAGCATACTTATAGTGCATTGTGAGCATATATGAACTCGATTCTATTGATGATCTTTCTGCCTAGTTGCCAACGAAAGCTGAGTAACTAAGTTGTTTAGGTCTAGGTGTTTAGCACTACGAAAATAGGTTAGATACAATTTCGTGTTCCAGTTCTAGAACCAGTCGACTAAGTCGCTAGAAATCCTAACTAATAGTTTGTTTGATTCAATCCATGAATCCCATAGAATTCCATGCTGCCCAACGTTTTTAATCCTTGCATTTACATCGTTTATTTTTTGTTTTAGTTTACTCATTTTCCTTGCTTTAAAACCTTGACAACACTCTCAAATCTGATAAGTCTAGACACAAATTAAGATTTGTTCAAAGTCCTAAGTACACAAGTCTCTGTGGATTCGATCGCTTAAAATACTACCGTGATTGATGTGCACTTGTAGTGGTTTTCTTAGGGGTAAAACCTGATACACATCAAGTTTTTGGCACCGTCGGCCATCTTTTTGATTCGTTATTCACTTGCATTATTTAGCTCGGGAGGGCTTCGTTTGGCCTTCTTGAGTCTCTGAAGAGGGCTTTGTTTTGGTACCTCAAATAGATCACGAAATCACAAGTAACAATCAAGGAAGCTATAAAACCTCCATTTGAGGTACCAAAAGGAAGCCCTCTTCAGAGACTCAAGAAGGCCAAATGAAGCCCTCCCGAGCTAAATAATGCAAGTGAGTAACTGATATTCTCATATTTTACCTCTTTTAGCATGCATTTAACTTAGTATTTTAAGTCTCATGCATGTGTTTTCATATCTTTCTTTAGTGTTTTGGTCTAAATTAGGCTTTAGTTAGTTTGCATTAGGTCCTAGTGAGTCTTGCATTCATTTGGAGTGTTTTCTAGGTGTTTGGGGACATTTTGGAGATGTTAGGAGTAATGGAGCAAAAGAGGGTGCAAGGATCATTCCGAAGTGTCTTGAAGATCCGGCAGAACGAAGGAGTTACGGTCCGATTCAGCCTCACTGATATTCATGAAAGATGTAGCCAGATGCGTTATCTTGACCGAGAAGTTGGAATCAGGTCATTCTGACAAGTATTCCAGGAGATATCGCGATTTTACCGAAGGTGTATCCGTCTGGCCGCGAGACCAACGCCGACCAGCATTGGATCAGCACAAGTAAGCCCAGTACCGAACCATCCTAGACCGGTACTATCTGGTCGGTACTGAAGCAGAGGGTAGTACCGACCCAGCTTCACTCCCCATACCGATCCAGAATGGATCGGTACAAAACCCAGTATGTTCTCATCGAAGCCAGCCAAAGTCACCCAAAGATCGCGCCAAACTAAGAACTTACGTTCATATTTAGCTCTTGACATCTTCATAGAAGTTGTAGATAATTGAGTTGGCTGTCTACTGGAAGTAGTTTGAAGTCATTCGGAGCGGTGGTTCGAAAGATACACCAGATTTAGCGGGGACGTGTCTGTCTGGCGCCCAAATGAGCTATGCGCAGAGAGTAGTACCGACCAACTGTACCGACCCAGGACTGGTCGGTACAGATCTCCAGAATCAGCAAAACCAGTTTCATCTGGGTCAATACCCGGTTTGTCCTGGGTTGACCCGGTTCACCCACCTTCCTTTAAATAGTCCAAAAACCTAATTTTCATGAGCTAAGCTTTATTTTCTCTCTTTCTCTTGGCACAAAAACGTGGTCTTTGGCTTTTTAGAGGATTTTGGATGATTTTGTATGATTGATCTTGAATTTAATTGCAAGTTTAAGTTTAATCTTCCTAATCTTTCATCTTTCTATTCATTAATCATGGAATCCATCATCTTTCTCATGGAATTTGTTGGGTTCATGAAGATTAGTGAGTAGTTCCTTCTTGGATCATTGGGCTTGGTAGATTAGGGGGTTTCTTGGTTATTTATTGATGTCTAGGGCTTAATTATATTGTTTCCTCTCTTATTTGATGGTTTTAATGCCATATTAGGCTTGGGAAAGTTGATCTAGAGCTAAGGGCATTTCATGCACACAATGTGTTTGATGAAATGCCCAAATGAATTAAATAAGAGGATTTTCATACTTAGCTCATGAGAGTGATTGTCTAAGGTGATTATTAGCTAATAGAACTTGAGTTTAATGCTTGCTAATTACGTATTTCACAAATGAGAATTTGATCTTGATTTGGTAATTAGCGAAGTGATTAGTACTAAGAGATTAGATTAATCTTGATTAGTGTTCTAGGCTTAAGGAAATGCTCTTTTGTGATTATGTGGACATCATTGATTAGCTTAAGATTCCCCAATCAATTGCCTTGCCCAATGATCCTCTTTTAATCATTGTTAATCTCGTTTAGTGCTTGTCTTTTGTTTATTTGCTTTCAATTACATTAGGTTGTTAGATTAAAACCCAAATCTCTTTGGTTTGTTTAGCTTAAGAGATTTCTTGCATTCTTAGTGTGTTGTTCTTGTGTCTCCCTTGGATTGATCCCCAAATACTACAATGATGGAGTGTTTGGGTAATTGATTTGGATACACACAATTATCTATCATCCGTAACGAATCGAAGAGATGGTTGAAGCAGCAAAGCGAGTTCTCCAAAATGCAAAAGTTCTTAGGAATGAAGATGGAGACAAGTTGCTGATACAATGAATAGGTGATACTCATTTTGATGCGGCAGCAAGTGAGCAAGACAAGGAAGCATCACAAGGAGTTGAGAAGAAAATGGGTTGGCTGTTACTTTGTTGATTTTGGACCAGCCAAACATCTAAAACGTGGGTAACAAGGTCTTGGGCTAATTTTTGTGGCTTAATGCTTAAGGAGTGTTTTAGAGCCCAAAACAGCAAGATCACGAGTCATTTTCGTCCAGGTCAAGAAAACACTTTTGGTCTTCTTTTCTAGTTTTTATGCATCTAATAAGTGTCTTTTGGATTTCCTAAGTAGTCTACATTCATTGTAAGTTCAAGGGACGAATTTGCTTTGTTTTTCCTTTATATAATGAAGCTTATTATCATGGAATAAAGCAGACATTGAGTATTGAGAATTTGGAGAGTCATTGTGACCCCTTTGGGATTTGTTGATCATTTTTCTTTATCATTTGGTTTTGGGAGAGCCATTGGTGGTGGTTTCGGATGTCTTTATCATCTAGTGGTGGCAACTCTATCTAGGTGTGGTGTTAGCTCAACGGGTTTCTTTAGCACTTTGTGGTGGCAACTTTATCAAAGTATGATGATCTCGATCTTCCTATCTATCCGGTTACGTTCTGATTGTTCTCAAGAGTTTCGCAGCCCAAACACACATTAAGTTGGTGCCAAAACAGTCATGTTACGATCTCACATCTCTTTCCCTCTGTTTGCATCCGCTACACGCATCAAAGTGGTATCATAGTGAATCCAGGTTGCTGGAGTGAAGGTTATCATCATCTTTTCCTATGTTTTACATCATTTATCATGGATCTACCCAGAGGATTGACTCTCGACCAAGCATATGCTGCGAATATTGGCAGAGAGATGGCAGAACTATGGCATGAGATGCAGAATATGGTTCTGACTTAAAAGCAAGAAACGCAAAAAATCAATCTAGAAGAGGAAGGGTTGTGGAAGATCAATGAAGAGAGTGGAGGTTCTTTTATGGTTCTGATTCTGATCGTAAAGAACGTGGTAGGCGGAGAAGAGACAACCGTCCACAGCAGCAGCAACATTGTCCAGAAGATGAATTCAAAGTGGATTCCCTAATTTTCAAGGTAATCTAAATCCAGATGACTTTATAGATTGACTGAAATCTATGGAAAGTATGTTTGAATATACTACATATGACGATGAGAAGAAGTTTAAGGTAGTAACCTTGAGGATGAAATGTTATGCTAGCCTTTGGTGGGATACTCATAAGTCACAGCGCGTAAGATCCGTATTAGGTCTTGGGAGAACCTTAAGAGCCTTATGAAGAGGAGATTCTTACCTGATGATTACAAGCAAGATATGTACCTGAAGCTTGCACACTTGCAGCAAGAGAAGCGCATTGTTGAGGAGTATACAAGGGAGTTTGATCTATTACAGTTGCGTTGTGATGTTCAAGAGCCGCATGAGAGGTTTATTGCACGTTTTGTTCATGGTTTGAATGAAGAGATTGCATCTAAGGTGGACCTGTAGTCATTCTAGACTCTTGATGACATGTGATAACATCATATTTTTACCCATTTTACCGTATATTTGAGAGCACTTTAATAAGTGTTTCACTCGCGATCCTAAATGTGTTTAAGTGCGATTTAGGATCTGTTTATCCCTCGTAGATGAGGAGCTTAAGTTTTCCCACATCTCTAACGGGCGTGTTCTCAATCCGAATTGAGAACGGAGTTCGCTTAGTCTCTTTGACCACACGATCGATCTCGGAGCTGCACTAGTAGCATTATGGACTCATGAATTAACATCACGTAATCCTTCCCCACTTTCTAACAGCGCCCGATGAAAGTATTCCATATTGGCGGGATCCATATCCCTTCTAGGGTTACCAACAAACTGGTCGCGGTTCTCTAGGACGGGTCTTTGATCCAGATTTTGCGGATGCGAATTAAGCAGATCAAAAGGACGTGGTGGAGGAAATGTTGAGCGACCCACCCATTGAGGACCGAACTGGTCTTGTTCGTTTCTTCGTTCGAGATCCGGGGTCAAGAAAGATCTCTGACCGGGATTATATGGGTGCGAATTTAGCAGATCAAAGGGAGGCGGTGGAGGGAAAGTCAATGGATCGACTCAAACTCCATCCCTCGAAGGCATCTGCGCACTTCCACTGCTCTGGCCGTGATGCAACAGACCAGTCCCTAAATGAGATAAACTCGGGGACGTGGTACTATTCCCATTACTTCCAAGCGGCATAGTGGGCGCTGGTGTCGGTGAAACACCTTGTGGTGGTGTTGGAGAGACAGCGGGTAATGGTGTTGGTCCAACATACGATAGTGGCAGAACTCGCGTTCGCACCACCTTTGAGCAGAGCTCATCAAATGATTGGGTCAACACTGCTTGATCTGAAACAACTTTTTCCAAGTTTTTGTTTATCTCGGACATTGCCCCTTTGACCATTGTGGTCAGGTTGTTAGTGACCTCATTTATGACTTCTCGAATGGTTGCATGATAAAGGATTTTTGTTAAGTTCGCATCAATTCCTCTATATGCTTGCCATTCAAGCATAAGAGGTGTCAATCCATAGGGGTTAAGATTAATGCACTAGGAATGCATGAAACTTCTTAAGTTAGAGCAAATGTTTTGGGTTTTTATGTTCTTAAACTAAGAAAGTAAAATGCAAGAATTAAAACAAGATAAAAGCATTGGACCATGGATGTAACTATCATGAGAATGAGCTAACAATCAAAGAATGATGACAAGGATTGAATTAAACACTATCCTAGAACATGGAATTCACAAATATGACTAATATATTCCCATGACACTAATTACTTCACTAATTACCTAATTGACATAAACTCTCGTTTGCAATTAGATAATCAATGAGCATTAATAAACAATTCCAATTAGTTCACTAAACACCCTAAACATCAATTTTCATTGGCTAGGATATGTAAAGCTCATAAAAGGCTTGGTTCAAACATTTTCACAAACACCTTCCGGCCATGAAATGTCTAAGTTCTAGATTTTGAGAAATCAACTCAAAACTAGCATTGGGATCAACCTAAATGAAAGATCTAACAAGATGCAACCCAAATCATCATCATTTATGATGCTAATGCACACAATCTATGCTATACCTTAGTTTGAGCGTGTACTACTAGTTGCGGGAAGAAGAAGTGGTGTTGCTCTTTGCCTTTGTCCTTGATTTAAACTCATAGATCGTGCTTCACGTTATCGTTTACTCCGCGTGATACGCCATGAATGGTCTTTAATGCCGATGATCCTGCCATTACGTCCAGGCAACTTAACTCACCGGTTTGAATGAGTCTTTGGTCTCGTCGGGGTTGACTAACGGATCTGCATTTAATTTCCTTTGACCGTAAACTTCAAAAATTGAAGACTTATAGTTTTTTTCTTTTTGCTATGCATCCAAAATTCGTTTCCAAGACACAATAATTGTTCGATACATAGGCGCGATAATTAAATCAAAAATTCATCGTGTTGTCTTCTTGATATGCATCCAAAATTCTCTTATGGCTACCTAGATTTGATAATTTTTTTATTTATGCGTAACTACTTCCAAAAGTATTGTAGTATTGTTTTCAATTTCATCATTAATATTAGAAGCCAAATTTATTATAAATTTTGAACTTTTCACATATATCACTTTTACATCGATAGTCCAATAGGCTAATAACATACATTCTATTTTGATATCGAAATTATTAATTGTAACTTCAAATTCATGTATGTCACTTTTACATTTAAATTTATCTAAATTTCTTCATATAACATTACTTACAGAATAATTTTGAAGATTATGGACTAAAAATATGTTTTCTCTATAAGTTAAAAAAATATTAATTTATCGATTAATTAATATATTTATAAAATACTATATTTTTTAAGTTCCGACATGATTTATAGAGATTTTACTGCACTCATGTATAAATATAAGTTAAAAAAATTGAATCAAATTTATTTTAATCCCAAAATGGTAAAAGTAGCAAATAATCTAGGAGAAAATTACACATAGAGACACTTTTTGAAAGTAGTCTTACACTCTAAAACACTTTAAAGATATGTTACATAGCACACTTACATTTAGCACATTTCTTGTGTTTTTACTATATTACCCCCACCATTATCTCTTCTCTATTTCATCTCTTTCTCTTTCTTGCTTATTTTTTCTTTTTCATCTTTCTCTTTCATCTTTCTTGCAAAATACCCAGAACCGAAAATCTGAACCGAATTAGAAAGTACCAAACTGAACTGAATAGTTATAAATACTCGAATGGTTCCTTTTATATTTGTCAAAATTAAATAATTTTTGCAAATTTTAACCACATTTTATTTAAATTAAGGATTTTTTTTTTAGTTTTTTTTTAGAATTGGTAATCTAACAATTATATTTTTTCACATTCAAATTATATTTTTTTCTCTACATTTTGAACCAATTTCATAACCTTCTCATTAGATGTGAAAACTGGTGGGGCATTGTAGTCATGATTTCTCTGTCGGATTTCCAACGAAACTAAATCCGTCAGTTACAGCTCGTCGGAAATCAAATTCGGTCGGATTTTTGTCGGAACATCCCAACTGGATTCTTGTGCAGTGAAAGTAGGTTTAACAAAGCATGTGTGATTGGCTTCTTTGATCCAAAAATTTCTCTCGGATGTAACCATTTGCATTTCTTACAGTAGAAGAAAGGACAAAGGAGACAAAGAGAAATAGACTAAGTAAGAGACAAAAAACAGTAGGAAATGGAAACAGACAACCCAAAGGCAAGGATGACGACCAGGCCGTCAGCCTCGTAGAAGAAGGAACACGACGAGGCCATGATGACTAAAGAGAGAAAGACGAGGAAGACGAAGCCGTGACAACGAGCGAGAGAAAGACCAGGAAAACGAGCTCGGCATAGATTATATTTTATTTCTCATTTGCATCGACACAATTTGTTTTTTGTTTAAAACGATAAATTATATTTTATTCAAAACATTTTTAATTATAGTAAAAATTATTTTATTTTCTATTTTAATTTTGATTAATATTAAAAATTCTAATATTTTTTTTGGGTTTCAATTAAACGCAACAATTTTACAACGGATTTCGTAACAAACATTCGCAACGAAATATCTAATTTCTGTTGATAAATTTTGCAAGGAAAAATATACAAAATTGTCTTGCTAAATTTGGTAACGGCTTATCGAAAATATATGTTGCTAAATTTTGTAACGACATACATTGCAAAATTGTTGATGTGTAATATATGAACTCGGTTGCAGCAACTACGTTACAAAATTCCGTTGCAAATCAGTAACAAAATTGTAACGAATTTGCAAAAAACCTTGTTTGCAACAATGATTTTGCAACGGAAATTTTCCATTCCAAATCCGTTACAGAATTCAATTAGCAACGGGATTTAAGGTTTTTGCAACAAAAACAATTCCTTACAAATACGCACATTTCTTATAGTGATTATATATGATTTCTCATTCTCATTTTTTTATATTTCAAAATTGGAAAAATAATTGCAAGCTACACGAAGTATACATTATCACATGATCACACATGCAGACTATATAAATGCATCTTTAACTACACAAATTATATGGTTATCATGGTGACATGTACGAACTATCAGTGGTTATGTCGCCAATTATATGTACAAAATAAATGCATCTTTAACTACATGAAGTATATAAATGCATCTTTAACTACACGAAGTATATGGTTACCATAAGCCTCATTTGCGTAATCAGAATAGTGTAACCAACGACGGGAGGTACCGTCGCCGTTCCCATGGCCTTCATCTTCAGATCAACCTCACTAAGAAGAACAATTCTCTATCCATTGTGGCTCATTCTGATTCCGATCTTCCATCACACTCTTCTCCAGCTTAGCCGCGAAACCAAACCCTTGCCGCACAAACACATCTTTTCCGGCAACCGCAACCATCCACACTATTTGGGCTCGCGATTTTCTCCCAAACTTGTGCGACTCCGCTTCTCATCTCTCTATTGCATATCTTTCTCATCGACTGGATCTCTTCCCCAGAAAGCCTCGCCGTATCGGTTTAGTACCGCCGTGCGCCGGAGGATCTGGTTCTGGCGGCGTATGAGGATTCATGGTCCTGTCGTGCGCCGGAGGATCCGGTTCCGGCGGCGTATGAGGATTCATGGTCTTCTTCCAAACTTGTGCGACTCGTCCAAAGAAAAGATGTGTTTGTTCGGCAAGGGTTAGGTTATGCGACTAAGCTGGAGAAAAGTGGGTGGGAAAGAGATGTGGAGGTGGTTGAAACAGCGGCAGAGAGGAGTGGCGGCGTGATATGCTCAAATTAATACCCTACAAGTACTAAAGCAGTTGTTGTAGTATATGTAGGGGTCGAACACAAGAACTCCAGATATCGCACAATAGATTGTGTAGATCCGAATTAAGCTAAGCCAAACAATGAAATTAAATGCAAGTGCGTAAAGTAAACAAGTTGTCAGTCAAATGGAAGGAAGATAGGCTCAGGGTATTTCTCAGGAATTCAATGAATGTAGATAAACTAACTAACAGGATTCAGATTTAGCGCGGTTCTTGAACTCAAATCACTAAGGTATAGCTAACCAACTCTAGTTGCGAAAACTATCTAAGTCTAAATCCTAGAATTCCAAATCTCTTTGCGAATCCTAATATCTAAACCAGCTTTTAGTTCAGGTTTGATTTGTTCACAAAACAACTAAACCAAATCTCTTTGCGAATAGTTATTTTGCTCACCCTATGTTCTATCAGGTAATTAATCGCACTCTCGTGCCTAACCAATTATCCTAAGATCTAAGTTCTAGATTCGTCAACCTAGAATTAGCTATGGGAACAACCTAAGGCGAAGAACTAATTCAGATGGTGAATCCTAGTTATTCAATTAACCTAACATTCAGAGAAAACCCTTATGAGAACCCTGAACCTAACAAGGGATCTACTCAGACATGGAGATTGAAACAAGCAACATGATTAAATAGATCATCAAATCAAATAAATAAAGGAGAGTAAAACAAGAGTTCAGAATTGTCTCTCTCAGAAATCTCTCCAAAACCAAAATAGAACGTAACGTAATCGAACTCTCAGAACCCTCTAGCCAAAGTGGCTTAAAAACCTAACTTAAACTCATAAAACACGTTTTGAGCTTAATTGTAAATAATAAAGTCTTCTGGGCAATTTTGCAATTCTTCAACTCTTCATTAAAGTCGCGACTTGTGTCTTGCTGCAGTGAGTATCGACCGATACTAAGGTAGTATCGATCGATGCTGAGGCTTCAAATCGGGTACTCAGCTACATGAACTTCTGTTTTGCTCCAAAATGCACCAAAAAGCTCCAATATCTCCAATTATGCTCCAAACATGCTAAAACCTATGAAAGACTCTAAAAGACTCCAAAATAGTAGAAATACTCTATAAAACGGACCTATCTCATGGCCTAAAAGAGGTAAAAACCATGATATATCAACTCCCCCAGACTTAGCATTTGCTTGCTCTCAAGCAAATAGAAGACTAAACCAGAGAAAGAGGTTTGTAAACACGGAGACTCACCTGTTCAAGAAGCATTGCAATGACCCTTTTCCTAAGCACCCAAATGTCACCTAACCAGATCCAAATCTAACCACCATGTACTTCTCCGTAGGCATTCGCAGCTTCCCCAGATTACACACATTATCTCACAGCATCGTTCAATTAAACCCATCATCGCCAGTTTCATCACTGTGATTAGTACCAAGAACCTTCTAGATTCTTTCCCATACAATATCATGACAAGGAACCACCCAATTTCACACTTTTTGTATCACTTTCTCTCCCCCATACTTATTTCTTATTTTGTTCTCTTTTTTTTTTCTTTTTGCATATACACATCAAGGTATGAGACGCGAGTATTGATGGTGTTTGCCACCGAATCCCCGGTTCTTCCATCTCAATGCATCAAAGGGTGTAGGCGAATAATGGCATCATAGGAAAATCCTAGCCTCGCTTCCAACCTCTGTGTGATCACTCCTCACCAAGTATAATAGTGGGATCGCTGGAAACATTCCTAACCCTCTACTTAGGAGAAAATCATCTCATCTTTTTATGCACTTATTTATTAACTTATAACAGGGGAGAGAGATACTATCACTTTTAAACACATGGGTTCCTTTGTCAGATATGAGGAATCAAGCTCTATGAATACTAACCACATCGATGAAGTGCAAAAATTTGACTCAGGCTTTAAAAGAACTCTGCTGGAAACATGTGTGTCTTCTAGTTAACTGGTCAGCCTTTGGATTTTTCATTAGTCGATCTAGAGCTGATTCTGTAACAGTGGTCACTTAGAAGCAAAGTCAGAACAATAGGGTCAAGAACAAGATCATAATCTCCAACAAATTTTGACTCAATAAAACAAATTTGACACAAAAACGACTGACTCTAAGAAAAAAAGACACAATGTCAGCGACTACCTCCCCTAGACTTAAACAACACTGTCCCCAGTGTTATCTAGCCCAAGTTTGGTGAAAGAAATCAAATGAACCAAGTGGAATGTGAAAATTGAAGAGGTTACCCGAGATGGTGATGAGTGTCGACCGACACTGAGCTGGTATCGATCGATACTAGTGGTTGGTCGACAGAATTCCTCGTGACAGCGATCATTGTGCCCAAAAAATTTGTGTCAAACGATCCAAATGTGTAATGGTTAGCACTGTTAGATCACTCAAACACAAGTCAAAAGCAACAAAAGATCATAAAATCATAAGTTCCACAAAGTACGAAATGATAAAATGCTAACATAAGACTCAAAATAACAAAAGTTCAAACGAAAAGAAACAGAAAAGGGAAAAGAAAAACAAACGTGAAACCATATAAACAAAGGACTAATCCTCCTCAGTGGCGTCAGAGTCATCGCCAGCAGTGCCAGATGGGCCAGCCTGATGTGGTGAGCGTGGTGAAAGGGGACGCTGAGACGTCATGCAGCTGCAACGAGACATAGCACTCCAAATGGTCTGAAGACTCTCGACAACGTAGCGCTGAAACGGATCCATCTCCATCGCAGATGGCGTGGGAAGAGTAGGTGCAGGAGCAGGTGCGTGTCGCGCGCGTGGTTGACCCCCAGCAGGGCCAACTACAGCGGACAGGATCGAGTAGCGGAGCCTCGACGTCGAGTGACTGGTGTAGGCTCCATAGCAGCAGTATTAGGGGCGAAGAGTAGCTGAGCAGGATCACCGCTAATGTCTGTCAGATCTGTGTTGGGGAGCTGAACCAGATAGTCCCCAACAGAAGTGAGGCCTATCAGGCTTCAGCCAGCGCATGTGCTCCAAGTGTGCCTCGTCCATAAGCTCACGGGTAGTGATGATCGAGCAACGAGTAGTGCTGATCCCTAGGTGCTGAAAGATAGGAGTGAGGAGACTGCCCACCGTCTCAGTCTTCTGGCGAGCTGCAGTCCTAGAAGACTTGTCGCGTCCAGTAAAAGGCTTCACCTTCAGCGATTCCAAGTGGTGCGCAAAGACAGCGCCTAAGTTGACCGTAAGGTCCATCTCAGGCCACTCATACGCCTCATCATCAATAATGTCCCCGATCCCAATGGACAACACAATCAGCTCAGTTACCCTCATCTTGTTAGGCTCCATCTTGCACAACAAGCTGTTGCTCAAGATCCTAATAAGACAGCGCAGGACAGGATGGCGCACATCCATCTGTGTGGTGGTCTTGCTGTCGTAGACCCCGTGCCCGAAATGAGACCAGAATGCCTCAATATCCAAGAACTTGCGTGGAAGCTCACACCTCGAGAAATCCCTGTTAAACCAGTAGATGTCACAGAGTTCCTGAAAAGAAATCCTGTAGCGCATACCGCGAATCAAAAAGGTCAGCACACCCTGCTGGGCAGTCACTGGAGGCTCACCAGTGTAGTAGACGCGAACAGACGCGAGGAACTGGCGGACCAAGTCGGGGTATAAGTCATATTGCCGCGTAGGCATCGTCCCCAGTCCGATCTTCCGGATCAAATTATCAAGCTCCCTATCAAAGCCCAGATGTCTCATAGTGTGCGTGTCCACAAATCGAGTGAGGCGCACATCAACCTCCTGCCAGGCGTTGTAGAAGATCGAGTCATAGTCGTCCCACTCCTCGGAAATAGACATGTGCGTGCAAGCCCTACTCTCTGTAATCTCCTTATCGGAGCCCTCGTAATCATCTCTCAAGCGTATCCTGGCCTTCTCGCTGATCTTAGGCCAAGGAAACCGCACCGTTGTGCGAGGAGGCAACGGGGATGAAGGCGTAGGTGCCTCGGCTGGTGCGTCTCGTAAGTGTCTACCGAAGACCACAATGAAGTCTGTAGAATTTGCTGTCTGAACCTTGTAGCGGTTCTCGGTGAGGCAAGCAATCACCGTTCCCACTGTCCAGATCCCGTCTTCTAAAAACTCGACTCGAGAGTGCAGCATGTATTCTTTCTCAGGTGGGTGGGAGCTGGACGCATCATTGGTACGTGGCTTCTTCCTAGGTGCCATCTGCATCATTAACAAACATTAAATACAGCATAAATCCAACATCTCTCTCAAACAAAGCAATCTCGGCCAAGTAAAAGTGTTAGCATCGACCGATATTGGGGTAGTATCGATCGATACTAAGACTTGTGTCGAGCAGTCACGAAGAACACAAATCCAAAAATTCCGAAATTGCAAACCAAGCGTAATGAAACATAAGGCAAGGTTCGACTAGGCCTAGAACACACTAATCAAGTGATAATCATCCAACAAAACTAGTTCTAAGAGCCTAAAAGTCGAAAATCGAAACTTGGTGCATGGATTGAAAAGGTGAAAATTCGTGTTACATACCTAGTAGATCGTGAGAATGAATGAGAGAATGGTATAGAGCACAAAAAATCGAACAGAATAGACACAAAAATCACTCAAAAGCGTTGAGAAACGAAGATTTGGTGATTTTTGGTGAAAAAGAGCGTGTATCGGTCGATGAGAGTTGTGAGGTGATAAAGGATTTTTTTTGTTATGTTCACATCAATTCCTCTATGCTTGTCATTGTAGCATAAGAGGTGTCAATCCATAGGGGTTAAGATCAATGCACTAAGAATACATGAACCTTCCTAAGCTAGAACAAATGTTTTTGGGTTTTTATGTTTTTAGATTAAGAAAGTAAAATGCAAGAAAGAAAACAAAGGCTAGAAGCGTTGGAAAATGAATTAACTATCACGAAGATGATTAATGAACAAACAATGATGATTTAGATTGAATTAAACACTATCCTAGAACATGGAATTCACAATTATGACTAATCCACTCTCGTGGCACTAATCACTTTGTTAATCACCAAATCAAGAACAAACTCTCGTTTGTGATAAGATGATTAACAAGCTTTAATCTCCAATTCCACTTAGTTCACTAATCACCCTAGACATCAACTCTCATTGGCTAGGCATGAAAGGCTCACAAAAGGTTTGGTTCAAGCATTTCATCGAACACCTCT
>PKMM01007473.1:114642-147774 GCA_002933915.1 Eutrema heterophyllum | reverse complement strand
TGATATGCTCAAATTAATACCCTACAAGTACTAAAGCAGTTGTTGTAGTATATGTAGGGGTCGAACACAAGAACTCCAGATATCGCACAATAGATTGTGTAGATCCGAATTAAGCTAAGCCAAACAATGAAATTAAATGCAAGTGCGTAAAGTAAACAAGTTGTAAGTCAAATGGAAGGAAGATAGGCTCAGAGTATTTCTCAGGAATTCAATGAATGTAGATAAACTAACTAACAAGATTCAGATTTAGCGCGGTTCTTGAACTCAAATCACTAAGGTATAGCTAACCAACTCTCGTTGCGAAAACTATCTAAGTCTAAATCCTAGAATTCCAAATCTCTTTGCGAATCCTAATATCTTAACCAGCTTTTAGTTCAGGTTTGATTTGTTCACAAAACAACTAAACCAAATCTCTTTGCGAATAGTTATTTTGCTCACCCTAAGTTCTATCAGGTAATTAATCGCATTCTCGTGCCTAACCAATTATCATAAGATCTAAGTTCTAGATTCGTCAAGCTAGAATTAGCTATGGGAACAACCTAAGACGAAGAACTAACTCAGATGGTGAATCCTAGTTATTCAATTAACCTAACATTCAGAGAAAACCCTTATGAGAACCCTGAACCTAACAAGGGATCTACTCAGACATGCAGATTGAAACAAGCAACATGATTGAATAGATCATCAAATCAAATAAATAAAGGAGAGTAAAACAAGAGTTCAAAATTGTCTCTCTCATAAATCTCTCCAAAACCAAAGTAGAACGTAACGTAATCGAACTCTCAGAACCCTCTAGCCAAAGTGGCTTAAAAACCTAACTTAAACTCATAAAACACGTTTTGGGCTTAATTGTAAATAATAAAGTCTTCTGGGCAATTTTGCAATTCTTCAACCCTTCATTAAAGTCGCGACTTGTGTCTTGCTACAGTGAGTATCGACCGATACTAAGGTAGTATCGATCGATGATGAGGCTTCAAATCGGGTACTCAGCTACACGAACTTCTGTTTTGCTCCAAAATGCACCAAAAAGCTCTAATATCTCTAATTATGCTCCAAATATGCTAAAACCTGTAAAAGACTCTAAAAGACTCCAAAATAGTAGAAAGACTCTATAAAACGAACCTATATCATGGCCTAAAAGGGGTAAAAACCATGATATATCACGACGCGAGGAGAAACGTGCCGCGAGAGAAGACGGTTCGGGATGGATGATCGGAATCAGAATTAGTCACGATGGATAGAGAATTGTTCTTCCTAGTGAGGTTGATCGGAAGATGAAGGTCATGGGAACGGCGACGGTACCAGATTTCGTCGTTGGTTACACTATTCCGATTACGCAAATAAGGCTTCTGGTAACCATATACTTCGTGTAGTTCAAGATGCATTTATATACTCCGTGTAGTTAAAGATGCATTTATTTTGTTCATGTAGTTGGCGACATAACCACTGATAGTTCGTACATGTCATTATGGCAACCATTCGTGTAGTTAAAGATACATTTATATAATCTGCATGTGTGGTCATGTCATAGGGTATATTTCGTGTAGATAGCAATGATTTTTTTCCTTCAAAATTTAGTTTACAAAAAACTTTGCCCATTTTGTATTTAAAAACTTAGTTTAAGAAAACTATATCCTGTGCGGACGTATAACTTAATTCGGAAGTGTATTTTTTTTTCATCATTTTGGGCCACAACAAGCCGGCTCAATAGCCAAATACCCCCATACATGGAGGGCAGGTGGAGTCGAACTAGACACCAGTAAGATGGCAGCAGAGGTGTGGCAACCACTGGCCCACTTGCTCTTTCTTATTCGGAAGTGTATTATAAACATCAAAACATATTTTCCACAATAAACTAACAAAATAGTAAATTTTTACTTGCACGTTTAAGAATTACAAATTCAACATATTTGATCATAAACACTTAAATTAGACAATCATAATTTAGTTTACAAAAAACTTGACCTGTACGGGTGTACGGATTAAAATCTAGTATATAAATTAAAAGATAACGTATTAAATTATGATTGGCGATTGTTTTATGAAAATTATTGAAGATTTTGCAGAAGTGAAGGTTCAAAAATTATGAGTAGAACACGGAATAATATATAAAATTTATAATGTATACTCCAAATTAGTCTTCTTTAATTTCATTAAAATCATACATAAGATAATTTAATATGGTCACGTATTAAATATAATTATCTGCCATAACAAGAAGTACCATTCATACGTTTTTTTACCGGTACCACTTAGACGTTTATGCCAATAAAATAGAACAAGTTGGCGTAAGACAGAAGAATCTTTTCTTGATGTTTTCTCCTTGGTTATTGTAATTAATAAATTACTAACATTATGATTAACCATATGCTCTGTACATTTAATAGGATCTTCTCCTATTAAACTGAGTATTTTTTTAATCTGGCATAAAATAAGTGCTTTTAATATACCACACCAAGAATTTGACGGTGTCTAAGTTCCCATGAACCTAAATTGGTTGAACCAAAAGTACTAGTACCCTATTTAAATTTTGTAATCATACTTTTTATTTGTAACAATTTTTTTGTAATTTTGTAAGCATACTTAAGCGGATGAATATATATATATGTGTATTTATTTATCTTAAAAAGGTGTAGTACTATATTCGTCGTAACTAAAGCGTTTAGAGATTGCAATAAAAATATTTATTGAGTTTACTTTTCTTAGCCCAACTAGGTTACATAGCTTCTATTTTGAACACTACTTATTGTAATCCTTTTACCAGGCAATAATTTGACTAGTCAATCAATATTCAATGTTAATTTAATCTAAATTTAAGAATCTCCAACCTTATATGAATTTCTAAAACAGGCCTATCTAACTATTTACAGATAAACACAACATACTATTTAATTTGCAATGCTTGGACCGATGATAATTCATAGTAGTTTTGTATTTTCGTCGATTGGCTAATGATCATCAAAATCACTCCTAAAACATCTAATTGGTGGATTCATCCAATTATCTACTCCATTTGGTAGATCTTAAAAAGAAAGAATTATAAGATAAACAGGTAAATTTAATTTTTGGATTAGAGCAGCTTCTTCAAGGAGGGTTTAACCTAATTGAGCTCTTAAGCCAAGGAGATAACCAAATAAATATATGTTAAAAGTAGGAGACACGGAAACAGCTCCCACGTTCCTCTCTCTCTCTCTCTTTCTTTCTCTCATCTCACCAACACTAATAAACAACAAATCAAATTTATATGAAATTTAAATGTGTAAAAGAGTGATATCTTCGAGGAATAATTAAAAATAATCCTTTTTTTAATCTTCTCTCTTGTGATCCTCCATAAATCCTATCATCTCTAACCCCACTTACCTTTCTCTCTTCCTAATATTACTCTTTGTAGTGAGTAGTGTCCAAAATCCCATCTCCCAAAGCTTACTTTGAGTTGTGTCCTCATGGTAGGTTAACTTTTTCTACTCTTGTTTCTTCAATTCTATGCCAGATTAAGTAGTGAATCATCATACCCAATTCCTTAAAATTGTGGTTTTATCCTCATTTTAATTAGCTCCTTGTACATGTGTAGAATCCTTGGTACTTTCTATAGATATTAATGATGGATGTAGGAAACAATTGAATTATGGTATGAAGTTGTTTTTTTTGTTTATTATTCTTTTTTTTTGGTAGTTTGAATCGTTAAGAAATTGTGTAAATGGTGTGTGGTAGGGAATTCAGAAACCAGCATGGTTGGATGCGCTTTACGCAGAGAAGTTCTTTGTTGGATGTCCGTACCATGAGACGGCAAAGAAGAACGAGAAGAACGTGTGTTGTCTTGATTGTTGCATCAGCCTCTGCCCTCACTGTGTACCCTCACATAGATATCATAGACTCCTCCAGGTTCGCCGTTATGTGTATCACGATGTTGTTCGGCTTGAAGATCTTCAGAAACTCATCGATTGCTCTAACGTGCAAGTCAGTAACGTATTCGTAATCTTAATACTATTATACATACATATTCTCCTCTCATATATATTGATTGGGGGTGAATTGTGGACAGGCTTATACAATAAATAGTGCAAAAGTTGTTTTCATCAAGAAGAGACCACAGAATAGACAATTCAAAGGAGCTGGCAACTATTGCACTTCATGTGACCGAAGTCTTCAAGAACCTTTTATCCATTGCTCCTTGGGTTGTAAGGTAATTTCATCCTAACTATTACTCCTAGAAAAAACTCGACTCAATTCTGCTTATTATCCTATTCTCATCCATTCTCACTTAACAAAACTATTGAGTTGATATATAAATACAGATATACTTATGTATCATTAAATAATCCATAGTGTCAACATTAGTGTTGATTCGTTTCTATGAAAGGAAACCTGATCTTTTCCTGAATCGATTTATGTTTTGTGGCTTAGCTAAAGTACTGACCATCCGTTAGAAAATAATTTAAATCCGTCAATTTTGTTAGTTTCCAAAGACGAGAATCTCAATTTCTTAAAAAATGTTAAAGGATCTCGAAAAAATCTAGGATTACTAAAATACGCCAATTAGTATAAAAATATTATATATATAACATATTGTTGGATTTTGAAATCGTCTCTTTGAACTATGTATTTAATTAAAGACATGAAGAAAATCCGTAATGGGTAGGCTATTTTATTTGAAATTACTCTGTTATATATTCGCTGGTAGAACAATGTTTTTTTTCTGCATAAATATTCCCTAGATCATGTGAGATAGTGGTTTGGTCCCAAATTTTTTCGGACACAACCGCACTGCAAATCCTGTTGCACCTTGTAATTTATATCATGTTGTAAGAAAAAACCGTGAATGTGAATGACACACATATATAGTCGTAAACATTTAAGCTTTTTGAGCATGTATCGTATTTTTAAGGTAGATAAAGTTGAAAAGATGTAATTAATTATACTAAAAGATCTTGATTTATATACATGTAGGTGGACTTCGTGATGAAACGTTACAGGGACATAACTCCATTCCTAAAGCCATGTCACACTCTAACCCTAGGTCCTGACTACATCATCCCACAAGACTTACTCGCCGATGATGACTTGGCTGCCTACGAGACTCCCCGGTCTACGGTGGTCGACGGTGATGAGTCCATGAGCTGGTCATCGACTTCCTCAGATCTACGAGACGCTGCGACCACCACCCACGTCGTGAGGAAAAAGCGAACCGGTTTCTGCTTCTGTGCCAAATCGGCTAATAGTTATAAAGTAGTTTCTGAGGATCCTGACGATATTTCCACTTGCATCAATCGGCGCAAAGGCATTCCTCAACGATCTCCTCTCTGTTAACGTTCTCTTTTGATTTTCTTTTTGTTTTTTTTAATCTTCTTTTTAGTTTATTTTCACCATATAGTTTTATATGTTACATGTATGGATTGTTGTCGGTCTATCTAATAAAGTTTATAGTCAATCATTTTTGTACTGCCTTTACAAGTTTGATTACGTAGAGGATAATTTAGCATACCTGAAAAGTAAAAATATGTGAGAAATAAGTTTAGTGAATAAAGGACATACCTTATTAATTGAGAGATTAGGGTTTCAATTCTCCTACTACGGTTACAACAATAATTGGCCAAACTCTTAAATAGGAAGAAAACCCGAATTTTTCATAAATTTAAAAATTAGTGTCAGTCTTGGCCAAAATTGAATTTGTTTTGGACAGCTTTGTTGGTGACTCACATGGCTCCTAATTCCGACCTGCGGTGGGTCTTTCACGCTCTTCTCAATTTTTAATTTTATAATTAAATCAAGTATAATCAAAACCATTTGTAAAATATTGTGTGTGATGTGGTCTGGTATAAGAAAAATACTTGCTATTTATAAGAAATGTAACATCTCTATCCCGTGCCCCCACGAGGGAACTGGGACCTCGAACATGTTAGATCGGCAGACTAAACAGTGAGGGTTAAGTCGTCTCGTTTGGTCCTTTGGGGAGCACCACATGATCGTCAGAAAAACGTCCAGGTCACGATAAACAATATAAGACATTTTCGATCATCCTAACCTGAACAGAAAGAAGGAAGAAGAGGGGTGAGTAATGGGGATTACTCAGTGAGGATGAGACTTATGGAGACTCACAGTTCACTTTCAGACATTACGCGAGTTACTTATTCATGAAAATCTAATCCTAAAACAAGCACAAACAAAGTGTCTAGAACGCTCCAAGCAATATCCTAATTTCATTTTTACACCACACTGGTCCATGACCATCACATCACACTTGGTCCACGACCATTACACGAGCCCACAGCTCCACCACGCCCGAAGGCAACACACGAGGCCCGCCAAGACACTCGGCGGTGGGAACTAATTCCCCCTGTAGGCGCCCCATCAGCACCATCAAACAAATATGTACCACAAGCTCTCACAACCTTATGACAAACACCTTTAAATTCTTACAGGGTGAATTCAAGCAATACTCGTTTATGCCCTATCCATTAAGACGCTCTAGGTTCAAGACTCTCAAGAAGGACTGATACCAAGTTGTAACAAAAAGGATATTAAATCCACAAACAATTTACCAGGTTTTAGGGTTCATTAGCCATTAATCCATATTCGAGTAGCGTGTGAAGCAAGTGATAGTATTTTTATTCGTTTTACCGTTTATTTAAGAACACTTTAATAAGTGTTTCATTTGGTTTTACATGCTTTTATTATGGTTTTCACATATTCGTAGTATCAAGACTCTTTTCAGGTTACTTAGGCGAAAGCATTGCAAATTGGAGAAAAACAAGATTTTCGGCTCAGAGTCAAACCATCAGAAGTTCAATTGCCAAAGATGTTCTTCTCACCGTCTGATCCAGCCCAATTTTGGAGATATTCAAGAAGGACTAGCTACCTTTCCATTCCAACATATTTGAGGNTCAGCACCATCAAACAAATATGTACCACAAGCTCTCACAACCTTATGACAAACACCTTTAAATTCTTACAGGGTGAATTCAAGCAATACTCGTTTATGCCCTATCCATTAAGACGCTCTAGGTTCAAGACTCTCAAGAAGGACTGATACCAAGTTGTAACAAAAAGGATATTAAATCCACAAACAATTTACCAGGTTTTAGGGTTCATTAGCCATTAATCCATATTCGAGTAGCGTGTGAAGCAAGTGATAGTATTTTTATTCGTTTTACCGTTTATTTAAGAACACTTTAATAAGTGTTTCATTTGGTTTTACATGATTTTATTATGGTTTTCACATATTCGTAGTATCAAGACTCTTTTCAGGTTATTTAGACGAAAACATTGCAAATTGGAGAAAAACAAGATTTTCGGCTCAGAGTCAAACCATCAGAAGTTCAATTGCCAAAGATGTTCTTCTCACCGTCTGATCCAGCCCAATTTTGGAGATATTCAAGAAGGAATAGCTACCTTTCCATTCCAACATATTTGAGGACGATCCAACGGTTCAATTAAAAGATACATCAAGATCAAGACATCCCAGTTGGCAACTCCCAGAAGCATCCCAGCCGCGGCAAAGAGGCAATTCACCACGGCCAGGAAGCCTCCACCCGTGGCCAAGTGAAGGTTTGCCGCGGCCAGACTCCATGGACCCGTGGCCAAGCCATTTTCGTCTCGTAAGCCCAATTTGCAAGGCCCGTTCAATTCTCGTCACTTAAAACCCTAAAGACCGACGAAACCAAAAGAGAAGACCTATAAATATGCCTCTTAGAAGACCTGATTTCGTGTGCTTGCTTTTACACCATTTTTAGTTTTGTTTTGTTCTTGCTTTTACTCTTAAACTCTTGTCCTTTACTTTTCAAGATTGGTGAAGAGGTTCTCACCGGATTTAGTTCTTAAACTCGTGAGGCTCCTTCATTAATCTCCTGCAATTTATTTAATCATGATTTTCATTTCATTTATGTTCGAGTAGTTTCATTTTTGGGTTTAAAAGATTTATCAACGGGGAATTCTATGTTCGATAAGGATTTCACAAGATAAAACCCTAGCCGATTTCTAGAGCTCTTTCTTACGGATAGTTGTTAATGCTAAATCTAGCGTCATGAACTAGAGGTGATTCATAGGTGTTAAGTACCACTAAAAGTGCTAGATCTAAAAACACCCAATTCGTTCATCCATAAGAGCGTGTGCGTCGTAAGATTTCAAAAGTATACTTACGAAGTGCCGTGAATTAAAAAGAACCAGTGCGAACAACATGATTTTCTGCGCGGCAAGAGACGAAAGCTACTGGTCGAGTGTATAGATTGTTGGTGCGTAGGATGTACGAAAGTAGGCTACGCCGTTAATTATGTTCAGTTCGTGGAGTTGAAATCTAGAAACATTTACTAAGAGCTTAGGGAACGTGATTGAATCGAGCATACCCCTAGATTTTCCTGTCGACCCAACACCGTTTTATCATAGTTCACAAACCATTTTTCTCGCCTTATTTTCAAGCCATCGATTTTCTTAGTCTAGATTACAAGCAATTTTCCTTTTTTACGTTCTTTACATTTTCGTGACAAAAACCTATAAAAACTTATTCTCGTCTTAGACTTCCTTGCTATTCTCTGTCTAAGGTCTCGCAGAACAGCTCTCTCTCCCTGTGGATCGATACCTAAAGTACTACAACGCACGTCTGTGCACTTGCGGAACTTTTATGTTTATAAATTTAAAACCTACAGTGTCGGAGACGAATCGGACACTATCAAGTTTTTGGCGCCGTTGCCTGGGGAGTTAATCGCTACCGTTTCTGCCATACCTTAGAGGTTAGTAAATCGACTCTAAGACAAACCTTTTTCTTTTTAATTTTTGGTTTTGTTTTTCCTTGTTTCAGGCTTTGAAACATGGACTCGCCTTTGGTGCGAGATGACTACTATGAGCAGGGTTGCTATGACCCATCTTGTGCTCACTAGTCTCATGATTCACACGTCAACTGTGATTTGTTCTACATGGATCGGAAACTGGCCCCGACCAGCTACTCTCAAGGAAGCCACGCGCCTCCTTACTACCGAGACGAGCCTTTTGCGTTTCAATTTGTCAACTCTCAACAACACTCATACCGTCTTCCCACTACAAGAAAATTGAGCAAAGATAGCATAAGAAGATAGTGTTTGGTACCTGAATGCTATCTTTGACATAACCCATTATTTAAGATAGCGTTTCATATGTGAATATGCTATATTTGTTTTTTTGGATTATAAAGCGTGTTAAAATTTTTTATGCCGCTTATATATAATAGCATTCATTAAATTTAAAACGCTATGTTTAGTATTAGCAGAAAATGTTTGACATTTTTCCCGGCTAAGTACTGAAGGCAAAAAAACAAGCGGTAAACAATTTTCAGTCTCCCTCCCAGAGCATCGAGTTTCGCTCTCACTCAGTCTCTCTGGAAATCATCGAATCAGTCCAATTCTCTTGAAAATTCTCTCTCACTTAGACATTCTATCTCATCTCTCTGGCTATCGATCTCCTAAGCTAACAGCTTTCGTCCTCGTTTCTCCGGGATACATTTCCCGAATCTACGGAGTTATCGCCGTTGTTGTCTCTGCGGATTTCGATTGAAGGTTAGATTTTCTTGTGTAATCGAAACTCATATCGATTTAGGGTTTCGAAATGATTAATTTTGATTTCTTACGACGAATTTGGGTTTTGTTACACGGAATTTATCGCCAGCTCAAGATCTATCTCTTAAGCTTAGGGTTTTCCTTTCGGATAGGGGTTTCAATATGTGAAATTTTAGGGTTTTCCTTTCGGATAGGGGTTTCGATATTTTTGTTGACTAATTATGGCTTTTCGGACAGGTATCACAGTCAGATTTGGGTGTTGGATTCGAGCTAAGGTAATTGTAACTTTTTCAGACAGGTTTCACAGTCAGATTTCCGTTTCAGTTTGGGGTTTCGAATTAGTGTTAATGGATTTTGTTTTGTCTGAACAAATGTATGTATTCCTTTGACCGTGGAGCTGTGGTGACATGGAGAAGTCCTGGGTTTGGCTTCCAAGGTATGGTTTTATATGTTATTGTTGTTAATTCCTTTACTTACAACTGAGTGTCTTATTACTGTTGATTGAATTTCAAATGTTATCTAATTTACAGGACTAGCCTTGAGTATGAGCAATGAGCAACAGATTTTGTGTATGGGTCAGCTAAGAGGTTGGGTTATCCGCCAAACAAGTTTTGTCCTTGTCTTGATTGCCGAAATCTGTGCCACCAACCAATAGCCACAGTACTGGATCATCTGGTTATTAGAGGTATGGATCAGAAGTACAAGAGGAATAGATGTTGGAGTAATCATGGGGAGATAAGGGATTCGAAGACAGGTGATGAACCGACTTCTGAATTTGAAGCTTATGAGTTGTTTAAAGCTGCTTACTTCGACGGTGATGACAATTCACAGCCCCATAGTGACAATGCAGATCAGCATGATGTGATTGAAAATGAAGAAGACTCAGAGTTTATGAAAAAGTTAAAAGATGCTGAAACGTCTCTCTACAACACCTGTCCTAACTATACCAAAGTGTCTGCTATCATGGGGCTTTACAGTATAAAAGTGAAGAGCGGAATGTCAGAGAACTATTTTGATCAGCTTTTGAAGATAGTTCACGACATGCTACCTGAAGATAACGTGCTTCCAACATCAACATATGCGATGAAGAAGTTCTTGAAGATATTTGGTTTTGGCTATGAGAACATTCATGCATGCAAAAATGATTGCACTCTGTACCGGAAGCAGTATGAGGATTTGACAAGCTGCCCTAGATGTAATGCTTCTAGATGGGAAGTGGATAAGCACACAAGAGAGGAAAAGACTGGGATTCCTGCTAAGGTTCTTAGATATTTCCCGATAAAGGACAGATTCAAAAGGATGTATAGATCAAGAAGAATGGCTGAGGATCTGCATTGGCATTTCAGTAATGCTTCAGAAGATGGAATAATGCGCCACCCGGTGGACTCAATAACTTGGGCTCAGATAAATGATAAATGGCCACAGTTTGCGTCTGAACAGAGAAATCTTCGACTTGGTCTGTCTACATATGGGATGAACCCTTTTTCGATCCAGAACACGAAGTATAGTACATGGCCAGTGTTGCTAGTGAACTACAACATGCCACCTACATTGTGTATGAAGGCAGAGAATGTAATGCTCACTATGTTGATCCCTGGACCAACTGCACCGAGCAACAACATCGACGTGTATCTAAAACCGTTGATTGAAGATCTTAATGATTTATGGAGTGAAGGTATCGAGGTCTATGACTCATTCTCAAAGGAAACTTTCAATCTCATAGCTATTTTGATTATCCTGGTTTGGGGACATTGGCAGCTTGTAAAGTGAAAGGTAAACAAGCATGTAACGTTGGTGGCAAGGATACACCTTTTAAGTGGCTTAAGTTTAGTAGAAAACATGTCTACTTGGGCAATAGGAGAAGACTCCGACCTGGGCATCCTTACCGACGCATACGAAGTTGGTTTGATAACACGGTAGAAGAAGGGACTGTACCTAGAATTCAAACAGGGGTTGAGATATTTCAGTAGTTGAAAGACTTTAGGAATGATTTTGGTAGAGCTTTAGATAAGAAAGGAAAAAGAAAGAGATCTGGTTTGTGTGAGGATGATGAGATTTCATAAGAGGAAATTGATGAAGAGAGTGATCGATGGAGGTGGAAGAAGCGGTCTATTTTCTTTGACCTACCTTACTGGAAGGTTAGAATATTCTCTAAAACTTTAAATTTTTTGAATTCTTTATCAGTGTCTAACTGAGTTCTTTGTTTCTATGTCTTAGGATCTGCCGGTACGTCACAACATCGATGTAATGCACGTAGAGAAGAGCGTGTCTGATGCCATATTGTCCCTCCTCATGCAAAGTGCTAAATCAAAAGATGGCTTAAAGGCACGACATGATTTGGAAGATATGGGGATTCAGAAAACCTTACACGCACAAGTACGTGGGAAGAGAAACTACTTACCACCTGCTGCTTATTGGCTGTCCAAGACCGAGAAAAAGAAGTTCTGCAAGAGATTGTCTGAGTTTAGAGGACCGAATGGCTACTGTGCGAATATCACCAACTGTGTTTCAGTTGATCCTCCTACAATTGGTGGCTTGAAGTCTCATGATCACCATGTGTTATTACAAAACCTGTTACATGTGACTTTGAGAGGAATGCTGCCAAGTGGGCCTCGGATTGCAGTGAATAGAATATGCAAATTCTTCAATCGATTGTGTCAGCGTGTGATTGACCCGGAGAAGCTTGAAGCATTGGAGGATGAGGTTGTCGAAACATTGTGCCTGTTGGAGATGTTCTTTCTTCCTTCAATGTTTGGTATTATGTTCCACCTTCCTGTTCATCTAGCAAGGGAGACACGTTTGGGTGGTCCGGTCCACTTTAGATGGATGTATCCTTTTGAGAGGTACTGATTACTGTTTCTTTCACTCTATTTTTTTGTTTTTTTGTCGTGTTGTAAACTGACTCTGACTAATCTGGTATCTGTTTGAGATGTAGGTACATGAAGACACTCAAGTCATATGTTAAGAACTATGCTAGGCCAGAAGCTTGTATGGCTGAGGGATACATGGCAGGAGAATGCATTGCCTTCTGTTTGGAGTTTCTAAAGACATCTGTACCAGTCCTGGTAAATGTTAACCATAATGAAGATCTTGAACCAGATGAAGGTCGTCTAATTCACAAGTCTAAAGTAGTTATACTTACAGAGAAAGATCGGGAGATAGCGCATCCATATGTTCTGATGAACACATCATTGTTGAGTCCATATGTTGAGTAAGTAACACCACCTTTTATTCCTATAATTTCTATAAGTTTCTGACTTCCATACTTTGGAAACTAAACTTTTGGACATTGAATACAATATGCACTTGGAAGAATTACAAGCTACAAATGTGCGATGCATAAGAAATGAAACTCTTTTGTGGAAATTGCATGGGAAAGGTTTACACATTGGGTTAAAGAGAAGGTATATGATCAGTTATGGATACATATCTTATTTATTTATAATATCTTGCACTTTAATTAAGACTAGTTTTGTGTATGTCTCTTTCTTTGTCATTAGATCCCACGTAACTCAAAGGATCATTCTAAGATGCTAAAGTGGTTAGCTTTTGGACCAAGAGATGAAGCTCAGACCTGTAAGGGATATATAGTTAATGGCCATCGATTTCACACCGATGATGTA
This sequence comes from Eutrema heterophyllum, assembly GCA_002933915.1. NCBI lineage: Eukaryota > Viridiplantae > Streptophyta > Magnoliopsida > Brassicales > Brassicaceae > Eutrema > Eutrema heterophyllum. Next base: position 134,630 of record PKMM01007473.1, on the reverse strand, counting down.
AAGAGGAAGACTCAGAACAGTGGAGTATCTTATGAAGCTTTCACCATGTGTCGTTCCAGCGCTCGAGATACTAAGCAAATGGCAGACATTGTTACGTACTACGGAGTCATACAAGAGATAATTTTGCTGGATTATCGCATGTTCCAGGTTCCACTCTTCAAACAAAGGGCTTGGAGTGAAAGAAGAAGAGGGCTTTACGCTTGTGAACCTGCATGTAAACCAATCTGCATTTCGCCAAGATCCATATATTATGCCGTCTCAAGCAAAACAAGTTTTTTATTCCAGAGAAGATGACTCATCACCTTGGTATGTAGTTATGAAGGCGCCACCAAGGGGCTATCATGAGTTGGAGACAGAAGAAGAGATTGTTGCAGCACCATCATTTATTCAGCAGTGTGAAGATTTAGAGAATCAAGCTTCTGATGATGAGAGCTTCTATGTTAGGGATGATTGCGAGGGGGTCTTCGTAATGGATTGGTAGTTAGCAGATTAGTAGAGTTAGGATTAGTAGTTAGCATATTAGTAGAGATAGGATGTCTGTTTAGCGGATTATAATAAGTCTCTCTTTTGTTTATTTACAGAGACATGCCTAACAAAGACATTACAACCATTCCAAAGCCCAGCAGGCGTCAGCTAGGCATTGACGTAACTCCTAATGAGGTAAAATCCACCAGAGGAAAGAAAAAGGCTAAGCATACTGTTGCTCAAGGTAGCTTGCGCCATCTGGTTAAGGAAAAAGCCAGCCGCAAAAGGACGACTGCGTCGTCTGGTCAAGTAAGAATAACTGAGGAAGTGCATGAGGAAGAGCCTGAGGATGTGCATGATGAAGAGCTTGTGGATGTGCATGAGAAGGATGCTGAGGATGTGCATGATGAAGAGCCTGTGGATGTGCATGAGAAGGAGCTTGAGGATGTGCATGATGAAGAGCCTGACGATGTCCATGAGAAAGAACATGCTAAACCTTTTGAAGAAGAATATGAAGAAGAATACGAAGAAAACAATAACGAGGAACTAGAAGAAGCAGAAATAGAGGAAGACAAAGCAAAAGCTGAGGAAATTGAAGAAGAAGGATCTGAACCAGAAGTTGAAAAAGAACCAGAAGTTACAAAAGAATCAGAATTCGGAAAAGAACTAGAAGCTCAAAACAAAGGAAAAGAGAAATCAGCTGAACCAGAAGTTGAAAAAGAACCAGAAGTTACAAAAGAATCAGAATTCGGAAAAGAACTAGAAGCTCAAAACAAAGGAAAAGAGAAATCAGCTGAACAATGTTTAACAGACCAGTCACAGACCAAGAAGAGGAGAACTAGAGGACCAACCAGGATGAGTAAAGTGGCTAAAAGCCTTGAGGAGAAGGTGGAAGTTGAATTTAACAGATTAGGTGAACCTGTTGGTAAAGGATCAGTTACACTTTCTTCTTTCCTTGTACCTCTTGTGAGAGAGTATGTACCAATACTTGTAGGCGATTGGAGGCACGTTGGTGAGCAGACAAAAGAGACAATGTGGGAGGAGGTTCAGGTACAAGTTTTGTTACTTTGTACTTTACTTAATGCTTTCTTCTAGTTTTTTATGATAACAGGGGAAATTATTGTAGGCAAGGTTCAATTTGACAAAAGATTGGCAAAAGACGTATGTCTTCCAGCAAATGGGTTGCGTTTTTAGAGCTTCTAAGTCTAGGCTAGTTAAGGAACTGCATTCTACAAGGTGTAAGGAAAAGCTACGAAGCTTAAAACCAAACAACATTCACAATGCCTCAGATTGGATAAAGTGGGTGAAGAGTAGGACAGGCCAATCTTTCCAGGTGGTTTATGTTTAAATCTTCCGATTAAAATAGAGGTTTGTTTTATGGAAATTTGTTATATTAATTCTTGGAATGTGATTTGTAGGAACAAAGTGACCAGTTCAAAGATTTGAGGAAGCGACAGATTCCACACACCACCAGTCACAAAGGAATGGTTCGCCTAGGTGATGAAATGGTATGTCTCTGTGATGTAGCGTATTGGTGAGTTCAATACTAAAAATATAGACCATGATTACTCTTTATAACTTAATTTCTTTGCTACTTGTAGAAGAAGAAGGCATCTGACCCGAGTAAGATTACTAGAAGCAAGATCTGGATAGATGGACATACACATGCAGATGGAAGACCCGTGAGACCAAAGTTTGAACAAACAATTGTAAGAAGTTATCAAAATTTTCTTGTCGTTATACTTGGTAATCTATATTGATACACATACAAATTTGATATCAGGAACAAATTAAATCACTTGATAGTGAGATGGGCTCAAACTCTAATATTATTGTTAAAGAAGGTTATGTGAGTAAAGTTCTAGGCAAAGACAAGACTGGAAGAGTCAGAGGAATGGGCGGAGGGATTACTTCTACCAAGCTAGCTTTCATACAGGCTAGAGATGCACATGTGCAGAAGCTTGAAGCTAAGCAAGCATAATTGGTGACCGAGATTGAAGATTTGAAACACTTGGTTCGTGAATTAGCTGAAGGGAAAAGGGTAAGTTAATATTCTAATGTGTTTATAATTTCCACTCAGCCAAATATTAATTGTTTGTTTCTTCTCAGAAACAAATGGATGATCGTTCACCATCTGACGACATTGGTACAAGCAAAGGAGGACCTAGGTGTCAGCTACTTGATTGGTATTCTGAAGATGATGCTGTTGTCGGTGAAGGAGAACTATGCTCTGTGGAACCAACTTACAAGATTGGCCGTATTCCACTTGGACCTAATGCAGCAGCTGTAGTTGTTAACTTCGCAGCAGATAAAGAAGCATATGTATGGATGCCTACAACAGCTATCACCACACTTGGCCAAGCTGTGGGAGCCAAAATTGCATGGCCATTCGAAAAGCTCATTTTGGACAATATGGACTCCCAAAATGTAAACAAGACTGCTGGTTACTCGGTAAAGTTCTTATCATGTATTCTGTTTATTAACAAATTATATCAATAGAAAATCATATTGGTTATGTGACCCATGGATTCTGTTTTTGCATGCCTCCTTAGGCTACAAATGCATTGGAAGATAGAATCCAGATTATTGCTTGGAGTAATGATCTGAAGTAATTGCTGAGGGATATTTGATTTCAACTGACCCAAAAGAGATGGTCAATAATATTACTTTGGGTCCGAATGCTGCAATCGTGAAGATTGACAATGTGATTAACAGAGAGGCTTACCTGTGGAGACCAAGTGAAGACATGAATGTGATGGGTGATGCACTGTTTCAAAACATAGCATGACCAATTTCTAAGGTTCAACAAGTTTATAGAACAGCATCAGCATCTAACGAAAAATCGCTTTCTAAAGGAGCAGGACCATCGGTTAATAAAGGAGCAGTAGCATCGGTTGCTAAAGGAGCAGTACCATCTAAAGAATCATCACCTAAGGTAAAACACTACACATAATTATCTGTCTTTGACATTCATGTATTGTTTTCTGATTGTGATGATCTTCCTGGATTTTTCGTTTATAGAGTGTAACTAACAGCTCAAACACTAGCGGTTATTCTCAGAAGAAATGCTTCCTCTTAGACTGCTTTGGATCAGGAAAAAAGGTTGCAGAAGGCAGAGTTTTATCAAACAATCCAAAAGACAAAGTCCATTTTGTTCCATTGGGTCTAAACGCCAACAAGGTATGGATTGAGGTATGTAAGGTTGATGATGCACGCGTATGGAGACCAACCTCAGAATTCCAGATTGTTGCTGATGCATTAGGTTCTACAGTCGCTTGGCCTAATGACAAAATTGTTTTTAAGTGAACCACTGTCTTAAATTGGATTGTGTTGGGTAGTAGATATTGTTTGCCTAGTCGACTCAGTTGTTTATGGTTTGGTTGTGTAAGACTTGATAGTTTGGCTATTAGAACTTGTGTATTCGACATTGTGTTTGTATATTGATGGTTTGGCTAATGACATTGTGTTTCTCTAATGATCAATGTATGACAGAGCTAATAGGTACAAATAAAACGTCATCCCAATTATAAAAAAACAATTGTTATATTACAACTAAAGATGACATTCATGAATGTTGTGCTATTATAAGTTAAATAAACAATAACAATTATTAAGTGCTATTATAAGTTAAACAATTGCAAAACTAGTAAACGCCATCGAAAAACATAATTAACATAGCACATGAAAAAATGCTATGTAAAGTTCCAGAGAAAAGATAACGGGCGCAGACACAGCGTTCGCCAAACCGCTATGCTATCCTGTGATAGCGTTTTTCGGACGCTATATATGTAACATTTTCTTGTAGTGTCCTCATCAAATCTTGAACCAGCATGAAGACAACTCGAAACTTAGCGCTCGTTTGGAGCGACTCGAAGCAATGATCAACAAAACTATCGACTTACAAGTTAAGTCCAGAGCCGCTTTGAACGAGAAAGTAAACTCTATGTCTGTTGAATTCAACAAGAAGTTTGATGATCTTTCTGCCCACGTCAAAGTCCTTGAAGAGCAGACCCTTAAAGACGCTGCAACACTCAACGAGATGATGAAACTCGTTGAAGACGAACAAGGAAAACAAAATTAAGTTTGATATCCGAAAAGCTAATGATGGGGTACGTACTTTGAATTTCAAGCTTGATGACTTGGATAACTCTATCAATGACACATCAATACCACATATGACTACGCCCTTGAGCTGTGGGAAGGCGTAGGAGAAGTTAAAGACAAGATGGAAGAGCTCGACCTTACGCTAGATCGACTCATTTATGCCATCGATGAAGTAGAAGAGAAAGTGGAGAAACTTTCTAAGAATCATGAGAAGCATGATACTACACTTGATGCTCATGTCCCTAACTTAGAAGAGAAGCCAAATGACCTGTTGGGACCAGAAAACACTGAAGAAGACGAGGAACCGAACAAGTCCCCACGGACTCCCCTCACCGCCGCGGCCAACTGCCCTTCGACCGCGCCTCTGTCCCCTCGACCCGCAGCCGAACCACCATCCGCCGCGCCTCCGTCCCCTCGACCCACAGCCACCTCCTGCTCGATTCTCGAACACCCTCCTTTGAGCAAGCTGCCTTCTCTATAGACACTAAGGCTTCTACAGACCTCTCAAGCGACTTGGAACCATATGCATATGCACCTTGCAAGGTGATTCAAGCTCATGAAGAAGCCTCATTCCCTTCATCAACAACACTTCAAAGGAGCCGACCAAGGAAGATCCACATGCCTTATATCGGCTCCTACCATTGATTTGATACCACAGACTCTCACTGTGAGTCCTACTCTGCCTTTGAACCGACATCTCCAACAAGCCCAATACCCGAGGAGCGAAAGACACAAAGCATCACCCAAGAGAGATTGATCGATTTCAACTACTTCGTGAGGTTAATCCCGATGCACATTTCTTTTGAAGAAGTCTGGGAAGGAGGTCGTATACAAGAATTTTTCTGCTACAACAAAGAAAGCAAGAAGGATATTCACACCTACTTCAAAAGAGCAACGCCTTTATCAACACCTTATGCCGCCTCTTACGCTATCCGAATCTTCCATCCCTAGAAGTACCGAGAGTATCCAAACAAGATAAGTTGGGAGAAGTTAGAAGAGTTCAACAACGTGGTTCGTAATCTACCTCGAGGTACCACTTTTGCTAGAGCTTGCATGGACCACATGATTGTTCATTTCTTTTGTGAAAGTAAAGAGTCCATCACGGAGATAAAAGATCTTTTCGACAATGCCATGAAAGGACAACCGGTTCAAACTCTCCATAAGATCGAAGAATAAGGTTAGTTCCTTATCTCTTGTAGCATCCATGTAGTTGAATTTAAAGACGTTCTTTGTGACTCCGAAGCTTGTCTAAGCATCATGTCGAAATTGACCGCCAAAAGACTCGGTATCAAGCACGTTCACCCAACTAAAACGAAGCTCAGCATGGCCGACGAGATTTTTACTACACCAAAAGGAATTGCCCAAGACATGCCCGTAAGGATTTGAGATTACATAGCTCCCGTCGATTTCTACATTGTCCAAACAATGAAAGGCAATGCAACACCGATAATCTTAGGATGGCCTTTCTTGTCAACCATTGGAGCTATCATGGATTGGCCCAATCGACGTGTTTCCTTTGTCAACGTCAACAAAGATGTGTTCTACAATGCTGTCCCGCTCAAGTTCAAGAAGATCGGATATCCCAATTTGAGAGACCCCGATCCCGACTCACTATGTAGCGATGATTCACATGACCAGGAAACCCGAAGGAGATCAAAGAAGACTTGTCATAAGACACTGTCCTTCTACGACTAATCTCACCTACCTACCAACGTCGAGCTAAACGACTTTAAACAAAAGCGCTCAATGAGAGGCAACCAATTTTTAGGTACGTTTTTCTTTTTCATTTTTCTATTAATGTTTTTTTTTTCTTAGTTTCAGCCATCTAAAAAAACAAAAAACTCAAAAAAATCAAAAAACCGAAAAGACAAAAAGAAGGAATCACAGTTCGAAGTTGTGATAAAGAGATTTTTCGGTCTACTTCAATTGCTCAAATCCCACTCGTGTCATTGTAGTATTTAAGGTATCAATCCAATGGGTTAAGTGATAACACCGGTTTTTGACTATTTTTATGGATCACTTTCATATTCTTTTGCAGGTGTTTTAACTCCGTTTTCAATGGTTTTCAAGTGATTTTCATGTTTTAGAGTTTTGAAAGACGTTTCAGGTAACTTGGGATAAAGGAGTGCATTTCGGAACAAAAGTACGTTTTTGGATAAACTCGGACCGTCAGAAGTCTTGCAATCAAAGAAGACCTTCTCACCGTCTGATCATCACCAAATCTGGACACAAGAAAGATGACACAACCAACTTTCAAATGCAATTAGTTTGGAGACATTCCAATGGTTGGATCACCAAATATACCCAAAGCACTAAAGGCAGATGAAGCTGTCTCAGAGAGGAATCCACCGCGGCCAGAGGAGCTGGACCAGCGGCCAAGCTCCATTTCGCCACAGCCAGGGAAGATCCACCAGCGGCCAAACACCATTTCGCCGCGGGTCGGAACTACGCACCCGCGGCTAGCTCCTGTTTTGATCCCGAGACCCGTTTTAAGACCCAAGCTAATCCCGTCACCTATTAATAAAACCCTAAGCGTTTCCCGACGAATAAAGAAGCTGTATAAGCTCGTTTTAGGTCACTCTAAAAGGGCAGCTCGTTTTTAGACAAAAGGAGAGGGAGAAAAGGAGGCGACATCGAAGGAGAGAGAGGAGGCGCAAGGGGATCATCATTCGATCTCCGTCTTCACCCGTGTTCTTCGTTCTTCACTTTTTATCTCTTTAATTCTGCAATACTTTATTACTTTTATGATGTTTTCCTACAATATGATTGAGTAGTTCCCGAGTTGGGTTTAAAGGGATTTTTCAAAGGGTATTTTATGGTTTAATTCGATGAGTTATTAGATTTAAGGTTTCTAATCTTCTAGAAGTTCTTCGTTTATTCTTATTCGTTAATGCACAATTCTTTGTTTCACTTAGAGTCTGATCCTAGGTTGAATTAGATTCGCGGGAGTGTTTTCTAATTACTTGAACTAGAATGAAACAAGCAATTTCGCTAAAAGAGACGAAAGCTACTTATAGAGTATTGTGAGCGATGATGAATCCTAAACAAAATAATGCGTTACCTCCTTCGCGGCCAGAGACGAAAGCTACTGGTCGAGATGGTCGGTAACAGTTGGTTAGGATCACGGAAGTGACCTAATCATACATTCGTGATTCGAGTTCAAGAACCTCCATAGTCGATTACCTATATCATTTATTTTCACATCGTTCTAGCCATGAACCCCTGTGAATACCCTTAAGCCCAGCGTTTAGTTTAATTGATAACAACCTCGTCTATTCTACTTTCTAGTTTAGGTTCTAGTGACACAAAACCAACTCCAAATTATTTCCGTTCTAGTTCGATTTAAGTATCCGATTGCTTCATACCGAAACAACAAAATCTATGTGGTTCGACCCCTAAGTACTACAACGTATATCTGTGCACTTGCAGACATTTAGGGTTATAAATATAAAACCTTAAGCTTAGTGGCGCCATTGCCGGGGATTTTGATTTCTTTTCTTACGAATCTCTGCTTAAACCAATAGAACGTTTACATATTGCTATTTTTCTTTTGCATTTTTAGGCTACTTTTCGATGGGAGACCGAGACTTAGGTCTCGAGCCTCTCGGTGATCCTCCACCTTGGTACGATGGGGATCCACACAATGACGAGCAAGGTGATCTTTCCGATGGCGAAAATGAAATGATAAACGCCGAAGGAAGAGAGCAAAAAATTTGTGAATCCGATGCACCTTTCCTTTTTGATCGAAGAGCTATCCAACCACCCTCACCCGAGGATGGTAATTCTGGAACTAAGGTAAGTTACTTCAAACTGGTTAAACAACACCAATTCAATGGCTGTTCGACGGAAGATCCGATAGATCATATCAAATTTTTTGAAGAAATATGTTCAACCATAAAATCAAACAGAAACTACCATAAGTGCAAACTTTTCTCGTTCTCCTTGAACGACAAAGCCAACAAGTGGCTAAAAACTTTGCAACCCGCGTCTATCACGACATGGGAAGAATTTAAAGTGGCTTTCCTAAGCCACTTCTACACAAAATCTCGCACCTATCTCTATAGAGACAAGATACAAAATTTCCAACTAGAAAAGACGGAAACCCTCTATGATGCTTGGGAGCGGTTTAGGGACTATGAAAGAGATTGTCCACACCATGGATTTTCCAAACAAAGCTTGATGAGCACCTTCTATCGAGGCATCGATGGAGAGTCGCAACATTCGCTCGACGTTGCAAGCAAGGGGGATTTTGCCACTAAACCGCGGATAAAGCTTGCGTTCTTTTCAATAATCTAGCAAGAAGTACCCATGACATAGCGCAACTCGCCGAATCCCGACGCCCTAAGGAAAAACAAGAAAGCTCGGAAGTAATGGAATGTCTCCATCTTATGATGAATCGACTTGGAATAGAACAACCGAATAAGTCACACACCACACATCACTTTAATATCTCGAGAAGTCCAAATGACCCTCAAGATTTGGAAGACATGAACTATTTCGAGGCTCGAACAAATCATCTTAACAACGAGATGACAAACGCAGCGGAAGCTTGCAAAATCCAAAAGTCCGGGCAGAGGTCACTCGACCGCGGCCAGGAAGGGCTTCGCCGCGGGTCCAACCGTCACGGCCGTGGCTAACACTTGCTTCGCCGCGGATGCAACCTCACGAGCCGCGGCCAAGCCCAGTTTTTCCAGAATCATGACCAGCCTGTTTTCGAGCCAATGTTAGAAGTTCAATCCCAACCCTTGCTCTCTGCATATCCACCCATCTCAGATCTTGAAAGAATCGAACAAATGATGCAAAGACTTGAAGCATCCCGCAAGAATTATATAGATGAATTAAGTGCCAAAATGGACATGATGTACGAGGAGGCTAAAGATGAATGGATAAAGGCGAGCTCATCCTTGAAGGAGCTGAATGAATTCTCCTCTAAGGACATAGACAACTTACAAGCGATCATGCTTAGAAGTGGCACAACTTACAAAGAGCCAAAATTCCCGACAAATCTGATATTCTCATATTTTACTCGTTTTAGCATGCATTCTACTTAGCGTTTTGAGTCACATGCATGCATAATCATTGTTTTCCTTAGTGTTTTGGTCTAAATTAGAGTCTAGCTAGGTTTCATTAAGTCCTAGTGAGTCTTGCATCATTTGGAGTGTTTTATAGGTGCTTGGAGTCATTTTGGAGAAGTTTGGAGTTATGGAGCATAAGAGAAGGAAGGGGTCATCCGAACCGTCCAAAAGAACCTGCCGAACAAAGGCTCTCTGATATGATTTAGCTTCGGAGGTGTTCATGAAAGTTGTAGAGGGATGAGTTATCTTTCTACCGGATTTTGAATCAAGTCATTCGGACCAGTGGTTTGGAAGATATGGTCTTTTTACTGAAGCCATGCCCGACTAGCCGCGAAGATGTCGAACAATACCGACCGGCATTGGGTCGGTACCATGGGTCGGTATTGCTCCAGAGACTTATACCGATCAGAAGCACTTCTCAACACCGACCCAGATCTGCTCGGCATGAAGGATCAGGAAGATTTGTACCGACCCATCCTGGGTCGGCACAAACCAAGCGGCACAAACACGGCAGTGCAGACCAACCTATTTGTATCGGCAAAACGAAGTGGATACAGTCCGATTTAGCCTCGACTGTCTTCATGGAAATTGTCGAGGAATGAGTTAGCTTGCCAGAGCAGTTGGAATGAGGGCATTTGGATAAGCGGTTCAAGAGATATCGCGAGTTTACCGAAGGTGTATCCGTCTGGCCGCGAGACCAACGCCGACCAGCATTGGATCGACACAAGAAAGATTAGTACCGACCTGTTCTGGACCGGTACTAACTGGTCGGTACAAAGGCAAAGATTAGTACCGACCTGTCCTAGCTCGGTACTGTCAAACGGTACTAATCCACTCCCAAATCCATTCCCCATGAAGCCAGCCGAAGTGTCTTGAAGATCCGGCAGAACGAAGGAGTTAAAGTCCGATTCAGCCTTAATGATCTTCATGAAAGATGTAGCCAGATGAGTTAGCTTGCCACAGGAGTTGAAATCAGGTCATTCGGACATGTATTCGAGGAGATATTGCGATTTTACCGAAGGTGTATCCCTCTGGCCGCGAGACCAACGCGGAGCAGCATTGGATCAGCACAAGCAAGCCTAATACCGACCTGTCCTGGAGCGGTACACCTTGGTCGGTACTGAGGCAGAGAGTAGTGCCGACCCAGCTTCACTTTTCATACCGATCCAGAATGGATCGGTACAGAACCCAGTATGTCATCATTGAAGCCAGCAGAAGTGATTGAAAGATCAAGCGAAACGAAGAACTTGCGTTCAGATTTAGCTTTTGACGTCTTCATAGAAGTTGTAGATAATTGAGTTGGCTGTCTACTGGATGTGGTTTGAAGTCATTCGGAGCGGTGGTCTTAAAGATACATCAGATTTAGCGGGGACGTGTCCGGCTGGCACCTAAACGAGTGTTGCTCAAAGGAGATTAGTACCGACCCATCCTGGGTCGGTACTGTCAAACGGTACTAATCCTACATCAACTAGCTCATCATTTCTGCCGGCTAAAACTCATCTTGCATCGACCAGCTCATCATTTCTCTCGGCTAAAACTCTTCCCGCACGACCCAGCACCCATCCGTCCTGTGCGACAAAGTTTTAGCGCCGACCCACTGTACCGACCCAGGACTGGTCGGTACAGAGCCCTTATGTGACCAAAACCCAGATTTGACCGGGTCAATACCCGGTTTGTTCCGGGTTGACCCGGTTCGCCCTTTTTGCTTTAAATACTCTTGAAACCTAATTTTTGTACTAAGCTTTCTTCTTTCTAGAGTTGGGTATTATCCCAAACTCTTCTTATGATTTTGGAGGGATTTTGATTGTTCTTCATACAAATGCCACTCTAGAGAAGATTTCTTCAACTCTATCTTTTATTTATGCAATTTATTTATCTTTATTTCTTTTTCTCTTTTGTTCTTCATGTTTAGACTTTAGGGTTTTTTGTTGGATTATGGATGGCTTGATTTTGATGATTTGATGATTGATTTGTGTTGCTTATGTTCTTAATCATTGCTTTCCTTTCTTTCTAAGTGATCTTAATGCTAGATTGGGCTTGAGAGAGTCAATCTAGATCTTTGGGAATTTCACACCCACAAGGTGTTTGATGAAATTCCCCAAAGAACTTAGAAAGAGATAAACATTCTTAACCTATGAGAGTAGTTGCTTAAGGTGTTTATTGGTTGATTTGAATATTGATCTTAATGCTTGCTAATCATTTCATCACAAATGAGAGTTTGATCTTGATTTAGTGATTAGCAAAGTGATTAGTGCCTTGAGAGAGGATTAGTCATAATTAGTGATCTTAACCTAAGGAATAGCATTGATTGTGTGTATTAGCATCGTTAGTCAATTGTCTTGATGATTAGATGATGACGATTTAGGTTACATCTTGTTAGATCCTTCACTTAGGTTGATCTTAAAGCTAGTTTTGGATTGAGAGATCAAAACTAGAGCTTAGGCGTTTCACGCCCGAGAGGTGTTCGATGAAATGCTTGAACCAAACCTTTTGTGAGCCTTTCATGCCTAGCCAATGAGAGTTGATGTCTAGGGTGATTAGTGAACTAAGTGGAATTGGAGATTAAAGCTTGTTAATCATCTTATCACAAACGAGAGTTTGTTCTTGATTTGGTGATTAACAAAGTGATTAGTGCCACGAGAGTGGATTAGTCATAATTGTGAATTCCATGTTCTAGGATAGTGTTTAATTCAATCTAAATCATCATTGTTTGTTCATTAATCATCTTCTTGATAGTTAATTCATTTTCCAACACTTCTAGCCTTTGTTTTCTTTCTTGCATTTTACTTTCTTAATCTAAAAACATAAAAACCCAAAAACATTTGCTCTAGCTTAGGAAGGTTCATGAATTCTTAGTGCATTGATCTTAACCCCTATGGATTGACACCTCTTATGCTACAATGACAAGCATAGAGGAATTGATATGAACATAACACAAAACAAAAATCTTTATCAAAATCCCGAAGAGATGGGAGGGGAAGAAAACACAATTGAGGAGGAAGAAGAAAAGGTGGTTGAGGTAGGAGAAAAATATGAAAGAGAAGAACTAACCTGAGAGATCCTCGGAGAAGACTTGACAACCCCACCACCAGCTCATGTCTATAAGCCAAAACCGCCTTATCCTAGGGCGTTGAATGCGCTAAAGAAGGAGAAAGAAAGAGCTAAACTCAAGGAATTAATCGAACAACTAACGGTTAGATTACCTTTTGTCGAAGCATGTGCGATTATCCCCCCTTTGAGGAAATATATGAAAGGGATCCTAACCAACTCTCTAACTCTTGAAGAAAGCGTTATGATGATCACTCACGAGTGTAGTTCCATCTTGCAAAGCCGTGTCCCTCAGAAGAAAGAAGACCCATGGAGTTTTGTGCTCTCCTGCACTATCAAGGGTATAACTTTCAAACGCTCTCTATGCGACTTGTGATCAAGTATAAACATGATGCCACTGTCAGTTACACCTTCAGACCCACCAATATTTTGCTAATATTAGCAGATCAATCAGTTCGACGACCGGTGGGGGTCCTAACCGACATATCTGTCATGATCGGAGATTGCTTCATTCCGACCGATTTCGTAGTGTTAGAACTAGAAAGAGATCCTAAGAGACCCCCTAATACTTGGTCGACCATTCCTATCTACAGCAGGAGCAGTAATCGATGTCCCGCAAGGAAAGATCGATCTACGTTTAGGCGATCTTGTAATGCACTTCGATATGAACGAAAGTTTGGGTAAACCAACTTTAGACGTGCTGGATCGATGAACATGATGGAGTAACGGAAGGGTTCAACGAAGAATTACTCCTCGATGACCCACTAAAAATCGTGCTTGCAACTTCAAAAGACGAACACAACCTTATTGAGGAAACTTCGAGAGATTGCGCAACAAATGAGTTACCTCGATCTAAAAGACGAAACAAATATTCCTACACCGCCTAAAGACACGCCTACAGCAGTGAACGATCCATGGAGCGAGCTAAAAGCCCCAAAAGTCGAACTAAAACCTCTTCCCGTCGGACTCAGGAAACGGAATCGAAGTGGATAAGGCAAAAATCGAAGTCATGACGAGCCTACAACCTCCTACGACTTTGAAAGGTATCCGAAGTTTCCTAGGACACGCCGGATTTTACAGGTTCATAAAAGATTTCTCCTAAATCGCTAGACCTCTTACACGTTTGTTATGCAAAGAGACGAACTTCGAGTTCAACGACGAATGCCTAGCCGCGTTTCATAAACTCAAAGACGGCCTTGTCTATCCTACAGTCGTGCAGCCACCTGATTGGGAACAACCATTCGAGATCATGTGTGATGCAAGCGATTTTGCAGTTGGAGCTGTACTCGGGGAACGAAAAGATAAGAAGTTGCACGCGATCTACTACGCAAGCAGAACGATGGACGAAGCTCAATGCAATTATGCGACAACAGAAAAGGAACTTTTGGCTGTCGTATTTTCCTTTGAGAAATTTTGATCTTATCTTGTCGGGTCTAAGGTCATAGTCCATACGGATCATGCGGCGGTCAAATATTTGATATCCAAGAAAGACGCAAAACCTAGATTAATAAGATGGATACTCTTATTGCAAGAATTTGGCATCGAAAAGGAGCAGACAATGGAGTAGCAGATCACCTTTCGCGGATACGAGTAGAAGACAAAGTATCTTTGAATGATAGTTTGCCGGATGACAATGTCTACGCAATAGACACGGTACCTCTCGCTGCACATGAAACACCCCCACGACCTCTTATACGTTGATCGGACGCTTTCAACACCCCATGGTTCAGGCACATCGCCAACTACCTCGCTGCAGACATCGAACCATCGCAATTCTTTGGCTATAAGAAGAAGAAATTCTTGCGAGATATAAGACACTACTTTTGGGATGAGCCATACCTTTACAAGAGATGTGCAGATAATTTATATCGACGATGCGTGGCTGAAGAAGAAATGGATGGAATATTATTTGGATGTCATAGCTCAGCTTATGCAGGTCATTTCGCTACTTTCAAGACTGTCTCTAAAGTTCTACAAGCAGGCTTTTGGTGGCCTACAATGTTCAAGGACGCCAATACCTACATATCTAAGTGTGATGCTTGCCAAAGACAAGGGAACATCAGCAAACATAATGAGATGCCACTAAACTTCATTCAAGAAGTCAAAGTTTTTGATGTTTGGGGAATCGACTTTATGGGTCCTTTCCCTTCATCTTTTGGGAACAAATACATCCTTGTTGTTGTTGACTACGTGTCTATGTGGGTGGAAGCCATAGCTAGCCCCACAACGATGCAAAAGTAGTAATGAAGATGTTCAAGTCGATCATATTCCTGAGATTTGGTGTTCCGCTAGTCGTGATCAGTGATGGTGGTTCTCACTTCATCAACAAAGTGTTTGAGAATCTCTTGAAGAAAAATGGAGTGAAACACAAGGTTGCTACACCTTATCACCCTCAAACAAGTGTCCAAGTGGAGGTATCAAACAGAGAAATCAAAAGGATCTTAGAGAAGACAGTCGGAGCGACAAGGAAAGATTGGTCGCTAAGCTCGATGATACTCTTTGGGCCTATAGAACGGCCTTCAAAACTCCTCTTGGAACCACTCCTTTTCATCTTGTCTATGGAAAGGCATGTCATATTCCTGTTGAGATTGAGTACAAGGCGGAATGGGCAATAAAGAAACTGAACTACGACATCCAAACAGCAGCAGAGAAACATTTGATTCAGTTGAATGAGTTGGGCGAGATTTGCCATAACGCCTATGAGAACTCTAAGATCTATAAGGAGAGGACTAAAGCATATCATGACAAGAAGATACTTCCTAGGACGTTCTCACCTAATGACCAGGTTCTAGTTTTCAACTCACGCTTAAAACTGTTTCCCGGGAAGCTTAGATCGCGATGGTCTGGACCTTTCAAGATCAAAGAGGTTAAACCATACGGTGTTGTGGTTCTCTAGAACCATCAAGGAGGTGACTTCACTGTCAATGGACAACGTCTTGCAGACATTGAAAAAGATGAGGAAGATCCGATTTCCTTAGCAGACGCGCCTAACGCCTAAAAAGCCACCAACGTCGAGCTAAACGACTTAAAACAAAAACGCTCAATGGGAGGCAACCCATTTTTAGGTATGATTTTATTTTTAGTTTTTCTTTCTTTTTCTATTAATATTTTGTTTTTCTTAGTTTCAGCTATCTAAAAAAAAAAAAAAAAAATTAGAAAACCGAAAAGACAAAAAGAAGGAATCACGGTTCGAAGTTGCTCGGTCCAGCACGAACTGTGAGGAACCGCAGGACCCATAGACCGCGGGTGAGTCTCACTAAACCGCGGCAAACCAACCATCCCCACATCCATTCCCATCACCAAATCACCACCACCCCATCCCCAAATACATTCCCCAACCGCATCCAGGTAAGTTTTCCTTTTCCTTAAACTTTTTCAATTATTACATCCATCTATTTATTCGTCCTTACTCGATTTATTTCACATTGAGGACCGTGTGATTTAAGTCTGGGGGAGGATGTTCATCCCTTACTAATGCAATAATGTTCGTTTTGAGATTGTCGTTTGGAACAAAATTTTAAAATTTTATTCGAATTTTTGAATTTTTCAAAACAGGGACCTACGTGCTTCTACGCTATCTCCTCGTGCCAGCTCTTTTGTGGCTTGATACTAGACTAGGCGGTAGCTAGAGTACTTACAATGCGACATCCCCAGAGGATTTCGAGCCATAGAAATTCTTTTCGACAGGATATACTAGCTCACTCTATTTGAACTTAATATATTTATAATTTTCTTATCAAAGGTTTTAGGCGAGACAACGAGTCATACATCTAGGACATTGATATTCTCATAATTTGCATCATTCAAGCATTCATTTATCTTAGGTTTTACTTCCTTTGCATATGTTTCATAGCATTTTCTTAGTGTTTTAGTCTTAATTAGAGTCTAAGGTGTTTTGCATTAAGTCCTAGTGAGTCTTGCATGTTTTGGAGTGATTTCTAGGGATTAAGAGACATCTTGGAGGTGATTGGAGGCTTTGGAACTAAGCATGTTCGGGTTTGAAGCAAGAGGAGATGGCCAAGGCAAAACGGCGGATTGTAGAAGACTGTACCGACCAAGTTTGGGTTGGTATCCTTCAATCAGTACTGGGACAGGGGTGAATATCGACCCACAACCGAACCTATACCGAGCAGGAACTGATCGGCACACCATTCCCGAATCAACCATCATCACTCGGCATGCTTTCTCATCGTCTCATACCGATCGTCCCTCAGCCGGCACATCTCAGTCGGTTTTGGGACAGAGACGAATACCGACCGGAGGAATCAACCTATACCGACCCAGCTAAATCGGCATGCATGCTCAAAAGGATTAGTACCGACCCGCTCTCGGTCGGCACTACAGCTCGGCACAAACACACCGTAGCCGACCCGATCCTCACCAAGCACGATCCCAGCACGTTCTGACGGCCCATCTCACGCGGGACATCTACCGACGAGCACGGAAAAGAATTTGTACCGACCCATTTGTGCCGACCAAGGACCGGTCGGTACAAACCCTTTTGATCAATTCGGCCCAGACCCGACCGGGTCAACACCCGGTTTGTCCCGGGTTGACCCGGTTTGCCTACTGTTCACTATAAATATTTTAAACCTAATTTTTCAAGATCTATCTTTTTCTCTTTCTAAAAACGTTCCTTTTCGGGTTCTAAGTATTTTGTAAAAGATATCTCCTTTTGATTTATGCAATTTAAGCTTTAGTTATTTAATTTCTATCTTCTATCTCTTCTTTATCAACAATCTAATCATTTAATCATGATATTTAACATGTTCTTCATAGGATTTGTTGGGTCCATCATGATTAGTGAGTAGTCACTTAGAATCTTGGGATGAGGTAGATTTAAGGTGATTTCTAGGTTGATTTATGATACTTAGGGCTAGATATATCAATTCCCTTTATATCTAAGTGTGCTTAATGCTAGATTAGGTTAGAGATAATCAATCTAGACTTTAGGGAATTTCACACCCACAAGGTGTTTGATGAAATTCCCCAAAGAACTTAGTTAGAGATATTCATTCTCTAGCCTATGAAAGTAGATGTCTAGGGTGTTTATTGGTTGATTTGAATACAGAATTTAATGCTTGCTAATCATTCTATCACAAATGAGAATTTGTTCTTGATTTAGTGATTAGCAAAGTGATTAGTGCCTTGAGAGAGGATTAATCATAATTAATGATCATAAATAGGGATTAGCATTGATTGTGTATTGGGCATCATAAATTAGTTATAGAATCACCTTAATTCCATAACCTCATCCTTGGATTCGCCTTTTATTATTGTATTTAATCTCGTTTAGTGTTGCTAGTTCTTGTTTCTAGTTTAATTTGGATCATTTAGGTTGCTAGAAACAATAAAACAACATGTTGCTTAACTTAGGAAGTTTTATGCATTCTTGGTGATTAAGACATTAAACCCATTTGGATTGATCCTTAAATACCACAATGACATGAGGGGGATTTGAGTAATTGAAGTAGACCGAAATATCTTACTATCAGTTTGGCGCCGTTGCTGATTGGGTTTAGCTTTCAACATTAAGATTTTAGATCTTCTTGAGATTAAGCTTTCTTTTTATTTCGGTTACTAATCTCTTTCACTTTTTGTTGCTATCTCTCTATTCTAGGTGTATCACTACAAGAAAACACCCATTTGCAACGACATATATCGTTGTAAAATCGTTGCAAAACAGGTGTTTCAACGACATAAATCGTCTTAACTTATCGTCGGCAAATTACGAGGGGCAAGAAATCGTCGCTAAATCGTCGATAAAAAATTGTCGCAAAATCTTCGTAAACTTTGCTTCGAAATTACGACGAATAAAAATATGTCGTAAAAATGATGGAAATTCGAAGGCAATTTACGACAAAACAACGACGAACTTAGGATGATTATGTGGACAAATATTCGTCGTAATTCGGAGGTAAATATTTCATCGTAAATTCGTCGGAAGACTAGAATCGTCGCAAAATCGTCGCTAATTTTATTTTTAACTTTATTTTTATAATTAAATAATTTCGAAATTATAATTTGAAAATTTTAAAAATATTATATAATAAAATTTTCTTACAAAAAAATATTTTTATATAATAAAATTTAGATATCGAAATCCTATAAAACTATTTCGAAATCCTCGACACCCAAGTCGTCTTTGGAACGTGGCTCCCCATCTCTCGGCGAACTGGTTGTCCGCGGCGGTGGCTGATTGCTTGGCCCCGCTCCTTGTGCCGCTGCCTCGTCTGCCTCTTCTCGTCTTCGTCGCTCTTCCCGCAAATGGCCTGCATTTGCGGGTTCCCTATTGTCATAATGTCGAAGAGCGAGTCATTCGCCGTAGCCTCCATATCAACCCTCCGCTGAAGACTCGCAATCTTCGCTTGATATGCGGTTTGGCTCTCTTCTAGACGCGTAATCTTTGCACGTAAGACGACTGGATCATCTTCAGGCGATCGTCGTCGCGGAGCAAATGACGAGGCGGCTGAGACATCTCGAATGGATCCCATCCCGACGACCTTCCCCTTTTTCTTAGGGGCGACTTACATTTAAAATTACAGTTAATTAGATTTTTTTTTTAAAAATAAGGACTAAAAATATTTAAGTAATAAATTATTTTATATACTTCCTCAAAGATCCGGTCAATATCGGGTGTGGTCAACCCTCCAGACTGGACCGACGAACCGCTAGGAGATAGTTGCTGAGAGAACTGTGTCTCTCGCTCGGTGACCTTGGAAGTCACCTCGTTGAAGAACTGCTCGGCCTTCTCTGAAACAAACGTATCATTCTTCTTCCGGTGCGTCTTCTCATAAACCTCCGTCATCGGAGGGAGTATACCTCCGTTTTCGGCTGCCTAAGAAAAAAATACAACGTTATTGATCAAGTAAATAAAATAAACGAAATAATTTAAATAAATTTAATTACCATATTTAGACGAACACCCGCAAAAGGCGTTTGGCCGGCTGTATGAGGCACATACACGGGTTTGTCGTCCGGACCAACGGTGTTGTGGGAAGCCGAACACTTCTCCGCAGTTCTGATCGAGTTCGGATCCAGCCAATACCGCACCAAGCTGTCCTATACTGCTTTATCCATCGAAGGGGTATTTGCTTCATTGCCATCCTTCTTCCATGCCTTCTTTCAGTCACCAACTACCCCTTTGATGCGAAACTTCACCCTCTCGAGAAACAATGTTTCAACCTCGCCATGAATCGCAAGATCCCAATGATATTTTTCCTGCATGAGAAATAAAAATAATTAAATATCTTATAAAATTGAGTTAACTATATATATAAATATAATAAAAATAAT
>PKMM01007473.1:52226-114507 GCA_002933915.1 Eutrema heterophyllum | reverse complement strand
AGCTGTGTCCAATTGGTATGAGGCTCGGAAAAGTATGCCTTGATGATTTCAGAAACGGTGCGTCCAACTTTGCATTCAATACCAAACCTGAAACAATAATTAATAATTAAAAAATATATTAATTAAATATAAATATGTAATAATAAATCTAATTCCAAAAAAATATATATATTACCATTTGCACCATCGGTATGGTCCGGGTCTAATCTCTTAATCCTATGTCGGCCCGGCTGTGCATGCAAATCAAGGACCGTCATATGTGCATATGGGCAAGGCGCACGTCCTCCAGCTTGTGGAATCTGAGGTGGTGGCGGCGGTGGAGCACTCTGTGATTGCGTCGGCGGGACAAAATCCGTCTGCGTAGCCTCAGAAGACTCAGGCTGTGCGATAGCCGATGGCTGACCAATCTCTCTATCTCTCAAAAAACTGAGTGTAGTGGGCACGACCATGGCTTATCTACATAAATATGAAGAAAAATTACTATCTATAAACACATATCAAAATTACTATTCATCACTCGAAATCTCTTATTTTCTAGTTTTCTTCTGTTCCTAGCTATCAATTTGATTCCATTTTTATCAACCTATTTGTTCCATTCCTATATATCTATACTAACCTAAATTAAATACAAAATAAAATAAATAATTTAAAATTTACCCTTTTTTGCAAGGTAATAGCGAGAGAGGAGACATGCAAGAGAGAGAGATTGAGATTTGAAGAATGAAGAAATGAAATCTGAGTGTGTGCTTATATAGAATTTGTCGTCGTCGCTAAATCGTCACAAATTTGCGACGATTTTACGACGAATCGTCGCAAAGCGAAATTTATTTTTTTTGGTTTTCCCACACGCGGGAACAGTCAAACATTTTCATTTTCCCATACATGGTTAATTAAATTCATGGTTTGCGACGATTTATTGATGATTCCTCGTAAAATCGTCGAAAATCTGCGACGATTTAGAGACGAAATTTTATAAAAATATGGTTTAGGGTATAAGGCATAGGTTCGACGATGTGTTACATCGATTGCAACACATCTAAATCCATCTAAATGTTTATTGTAAACCCTAAATCATCAAATCATCTGTGTTCATTGTGATTGAAGAAAGACTGAAACATAGAGTAAACGTACATGGTAGCTTAGCTAAGATGAAGTAAGACAATGAGTTTGCGGAGAGAACAGTGATTAATCGAGTTTCTATTTCCGAATAATTCAATAAACTAAAGATGGATTTCAATGAGAGTTGCAAAATACATTGTGATGGATAGGGTTTAGGGTTTTGGGCATAGGGTTTAGGGTTTAGATAGATTTCATCAAATTTTTCGCTAAATCGTCGTAAATTACGACGTTTTTACAACGAGATTAAAGTATTCATCGTAAAATCGTCGCTAATTTGCGACGATTTTGATGAAATTACATGTTTAAGGGCTTGATATCTCATTGCAAAATACAATGAGGGTTAAGATCTTAAAGTTAAGGTTTAGGGTTTTAAGGCATATGGTTTAGGGTTAAGATGGATTTCATAAAAATCGTCGCTAAATCGTCGCAAATTAGCAACGATTAAGCGACGCTTTCTATGAAATCACATGTTTAGGGGATTTACATCTCATTGCAAAATACAATGAGGGTTAAGTTGTTAAAGTTAAGGTTAAGGGTTTTAGGGCATATGGTTTGGGTTCAGATGGATTTCATAGAAATCGTCGCAAATTAGCAACGATTTAGCGACGATTTCTGTGAAATCACATGTTTAAGGGCTTGACAGCTCATTGCAAAATACAATGAGGGTTAAGATGTGAAAGTTAAGGTTTAGGGTTTTAGGGCATATGGTTTAGGGTTAAGATGGATTTCATAGAAATCGTCGCTAAATCGTCGCAAATTAGCAACGATTTAGCGACGATTTCTATGAAATCACATGTTTACCAGCTTGACATCTCATTGCAAAATACAATGAGGGTTAAGATGTTAAAGTTAAGGTTAAGGGTTTTAGGGCATATGGTTTAGGGTTAAGATGAATTTCATAGAAATCGTCGCAAATTAGCAACGATTAAGCGACGATTTCTATGAAATCACATGTTTAGGTGCTTGACATCTCATTGGAAAATACAATGAGGGTTAAGTTGTTAAAGTTAAGGTTTAGGGGTTTAGGGCATATGGTTTAGGGTTAAGATAGATTTCATAGAAATCGTCGCTAAATCGTCGCAAATTAGCAACAATTTAGCGACGATTTCTGTGAAATCACATGTTTAAGGGCTTGGCATCTCATTGTAAAAGACAATGAGGGTTAAGATGTTAAAGTTAAGGTTTAGGGTTTTAAAGCATATGGTTTAGAGTTAAGATGAATTTAATAGAAATCGTCGCAAATTAGCAACGATTTAGCGACGATTTCTGTGAAATCACATGTTTAAGGGCTTGACATCTCATTGAAAAATACAATGAGGGTTAAGATGTTAAAGTTAAGGTTTAGGGTTTTAGGGCATATGGTTTAGGGTTAAGATGAATTTCATAGAAATCGTCGCTAAATCGTCGCTAAGTAGCAACGATTTAGCGACGATATCTATGAAATGCCCTAATTCCTAAGTCATGATCCCCTCTCCAATCATCTCCGCTTATCTCACGCCGAAGGTGCGGTGATTAATAAATTACAAGACACAAAGATGAAATTAGAGTCAACAAAGGGTTAGACACAGATCAAACGTCCCTTTGTTGACCCTAATTTCGTCTATGTCTCGTAATTTATTAATCGCCGCACCTTCGGCGGGAAAATGAGCGGAGATAATCGGAGATGGGATCAGGACTTAGGGTTTAGGGCATTTCATAGGAATCGCCGCACATTATTAATACATTAAATTCACAATAATATTACATTAAAATTCACAATAATTATATGCTGATCACTCTGATTCATTTCCGGACGAAGATGCATATGTTTCTTCATTATCTGGTTCATCACTGATATACTCATATTTTACATGTTCTAGCATGCATTTTACTTAGAGTTTTGTGTCATTTGCATGCATAATCATGGTTTTGTCTTGCATTTAGGTCCCATTTAGAGTTTAGGACATTTGCATTAGGTCCTAGTGAGTTTTTTCATCATTTGGAGTGTTTTCTAGGTGTTTGGAGACAATTTGGGTATATTTGGAGAAATGGACCAAAGTAGAATGCAAAGTCCATCCGAGACGCCGGAAATATGTGGCTGGACGGAGGCTTTCCGATCTGAATCAGCTTCAATGATCTTCATGGAAGTTGTACAAGAGTGAGTTATCTGTCCAGAGGACTTTAAATCAGGCCATTTGGACGTCGGCTTTGGAAGATATGGCTATTGTACTGAAGACGTACCCGTCTGGCCGCAAGACTAATCGCTCACACCGACCAAGACTACTTCCATCCACAAACCGGTGCAACAAAACCATGCTCCATCATAATCTAAGCACCGACCTGTGGCAGTTTCTACACTGACCCGTTACGTCCGGTGTGCTTGCTGCTTGGCTGAAGAAGAAGCCCACACCGAGCGACCACAGAACCATGCAACGGAGCGGTGCACAAACCCAGCACTTACACCGGCTTGTTGCACCGTCCGGTGGCCGAGTGGTGTGACTACCACCTATCACGACCCACTTCAACCGGGTCGGTACCCGGTTTGTCCCGGGTCGACCCGGTTCCCCCATTTTTTACTATTTAAGCTCAAAAACCTAATTTTCTTGTTTTACCTCTTTTCTTATCTCTTTTCTCATGCTAAAAACCTTTCTAAGTGTGTTCTAAGTAATTTGTAAGAGAGATCTTGATTTTATTTATGCAATCTAAGTTTTAGTTTCTTAATCTCTTCTAATCTTTCATCTTTCTATTCTCTAATCATGATTAACAATACCTCTTTCATGAAATTTGGTGTGTTCTTCATGATTAGTGAGTAAATCTTTTTAGAGCTCATGGATGAGGTAGATTAGGGGAATTTAGTGATTGATCTATGATGTCTAGGGCTTAGTTTACATCTTTCCTCTCTTAGTTAGTGTTCATAATGCTAGATTACGCTTGAGAGAGTTAATCTAGATCATAGGGAATTTCATGCACACAAGGTGTTCGATGAAATTCTCCAAAGAGCTAAATAAGAGATTTTACATGCTTAACCTATGAGAGTAGTTGTTTAAGGAGTATTATGGCTATTGGACCTTATGATTAATGCTTGTTGATTAACTTTTCACAAATGAGAATTTGTTATTGATTAGTTAATTAGCAAAGTGATTAGGGCCATGAGAGTGGATTAATCTGGTTTAAGTGTTCTAGGCTAAGGGAAATTGTTTTATTGTGTGAAATGACATTATAGGTTGATCATTACAGTCCCCAAAGTCAATAACCTCATCCAAGAGCTTGCCTTTATTAATTTCTTAATCTCGTTTAGCATTGCTTATTACTTGCTTGTTTAAATTTGAATCATTAGGTTGTTAGAAAACCAAAACCACACTTGTTTGCTTAACTTAAGAAGTCTTATGCATTCTTGGTGCTTTGAAACTTAACCCATTTGGATTCGATACCTCTTATGCTACATTGTATATTGAGTAATTGATCTCAAAGACCCGGGTCACCTGCGTGACAGGCAGGAATACTTACCACTATCAAATTGGCACCGTTGCCGTTTGGGTTTAGCTTTCAACATTAGGATTTTACTTCTTTTTGAAGCCTTTTTCCCTTCTTCTGTTTACTAATCTCTCTTTCTAGCTCTCTCTTGTAGGTGCATGACTTGCATTCTAAAGGCAACAACAATCTTGTTGAGCCAAGAGACGACACCCACCTTCTACAACGCTGTCTTAGAGCAAGAAGAGAGAGGGAACGGGTTGTACACATTGCTAGGCTAGGTATGAAGAACGTGCAAGTGAACCCGGTTGGAAACAACAATGACCACGTTGCTAATGCTCCACATCACGGAGCAAATGGTGGTAATGGAAACGACCACCCACCCGCCCATAATGCTAGAGCTCCACACCACTTGGATCGAGCTCAAAACGTTGTTGGCGCGGGTGATGCTGCCAATGCTCCTGTCAACCGCCAAGGGATTCGAGCACCACCGGTTGAGACCAACGACTTTGAGGTCAAAGCTAGCTTCATCAACATGGTGCAAAGCAACAAGTTTCATGGCTTGGCGGTGGAAGATCCTCTTGATCACTTAGATCACTTTGAACGGATTTGTGGCTTGACAAAGATGAACGGTGTCTCGGAGGATAGCTTCAAGCTAAGGTTGTTCCCATTCTCTCTTGGGGACAAGGCAAGGCAATGGGAAAAGAACCTTCCCCAAGGTTCCATCACTTCTTGGAATCAATGCAAAACTGCATTTCTTGCCAAGTTCTTCTCCCATTCTAGAACGGCTAAGCTACGAAATGAGATCTCGAGCTTCACTCAAAGAGCAAATGAGAGCTTCAATGAAGCTTGGGAGCGGTTTAGGGGCTATACAACGCAATGCCCTCATCATGGATTCTCGGATGCTTCCCTCTTGAGCACACTCTACTGTGGAGCACTTCCAAAGATTTGTATGTTGCTCGATACCGCTTCTAATGGAAACTTCTTGGCCAAGGACGTGAATGAAGCAATGGAGTTGGTTGAGAACCTTCCATTGAGTGATGGAACATATGGTGATGAGTATGATCGGTCTACAAGGACCACAAGCGATTTTGAGGAGCAATGAAGAACCACAGAGATGAAAGCTCTAAGTGAAAAGTTGGATAAGCTTGACAAGCTTATCACTACATCTCAAAAGGCGGTTCACTTTGTTGGTGATTGTAAAGCAAACCACGGGTTCCAAGAACAAATGGTGGATTTGAGAAACAAAGAAGAAGTGCACTATGTCGGGAATCATGGTGGCTATCAAAAGAACTTCAACAACAAACAACAACAAAGCTTTGTCCCTCAAAATAAATTTCAAGGCAACCAAGGAGGATACCCCAACAAAGCTCCCTTCATACCTCAACAAGGTTTCAATCCTCAAAGCCAACCTAGTTTTCCCAAGCCACAAGACCTTGACCTCAATGGGATGTTTCAACAACTTATCAAGGGACAAGGGGAGACTACTAACAAGGTCATTTGTTCTTACAATGATCTTAATAGTAAGCTTGAAACGTTGAGCTCCAAGGTTAAGCAACTAGAGAGTAAAGAAGCGGCTTCTTCCTCCCATCAATCTCAAGGTACACTCCCGGAAAAGACCAACACCAATCCAAATGAGTTTTGCAATACCATAACCCCCATTGAGGAGGAACGCATAATTGAGGAGTTCCTAAGGCTTTTCCCTAGTCCCGAAGCAAATCTCAATGTGGACATTGAGCAACTAGGTGGAAAGGTAACTTTTGGCAATGAAGATGGTATGGTATGGTATTGGTTGAAGAAAAAGGGGACAAGGTCAAGAAGCCTTCCAAAGGCGTGGCTAAGGAGAAAAACTTGAAGGGTCATGTGGCCTTTAAGAAGAAAAACGTGGAGACCCTTGTTTTGGCCAAGAAAGAGACCTCTTGCAATGAAAACCAAAACCACACTTGTTTGCTTAACTTAAGAAGTCTTATGCATTCTTGGTGCTTTGAAACTTAACCCATTTGGATTCGATACCTCTTATGCTACATAGCATCTAGAGTAATTGATTCTAGATAGACAAAAATTCTACTTATCAATCACTTTCTTCAAACTCATCTTCATCATCTTCTTCCTCTGTATCGTCTAAGAGATATTCAACTTGCCTATTTTAAGGATCTATCAAAAGGATGTCATCAGTGCTCTCATTTGGTTCTGGCATATCAGAACAATGATCTTGCTGCATTGGGAGATCCTCAGCCCCCACAATTCGACCCCTCGAAGAAGCTTTTATAATTGATAACCATGAGATACGCGTGGTGCGAACTCGCGGATATGGAACAAAACTGACTTGTTCTGCTTGTGATGCTATGATAAATGGCTCATACTTTTTGTAACGTCGTGATTGGTTGACGTCTACTGCCCCAAATTTGTTTTTACGGACCCTGTTGGGCCCGGATTCCGCACTCAAGGCCCATCCCGAGTAAACAGGCTCGACAAGGAAGGCTCGGGCCACGACGAGGTCTCATGAGACTGTCTACAAGCTGAAGTAAGTGAGGTCGTAAGATGGAGCAAGTCAACCAACTGGAAAAAACCGAGCACGAGGAAAGGAAGCGATGTCGTTGGGAGCAGGAGCGTGCATTTTACCAAGTTAAACACAGATCCTAGAATCAAGCTCAGCATTAAAGATAGAGATTACAGATTTAATCCTACATTTAATGTAAATAATTAAGACTAGACAGTTACGTTTTCAGCTGGTATAAGTTTGAAACACCAGCCATATTGTAAAGGACCGAATTCTTGGCAACCAGAATAATATACAACTTTTTCTCTCAATCTCCTCTAAGTTTTTCTAAGTACATTCAACCTAAAGTAAGCCGAGAATTGAGGTTGTGAGATTCTGCTCTCACAATTTGGCACCGTCTGTGGGGAAGGAGCAAAACAATTTCCTTCTTGTAACCTGCGAAACCGATCATTTGAAAGAGGATAATGTCGGACACAACAAGCGCAACAGTCACTGATTCATCCGGAACTATGAATACCTCCATTCCACCCTCCCAGCCTGATATAACCGCTTCGACGAGCTCGGATGAAATAACAAACGTTCCTATAACCTCCTCGGAAGCAAATGCCACGGCTAGGACCCACGAAACTGTTCACCCTCCGGGAACTGCAGTCTTAAACCAGCAGGCTCCATATCAAATAGGTGAGATCCGGAACCTAATATAGATTCTCTTAAAACAGAATCGCCTAATGGTAGCTCGCCAAGACGATCTCGAAATAGCGGCTCCGATAGGCGCGATGACAAGTGTGGGGAAGCCTTTAAGCAGCTGAAAGCGTACCTCTCCGAGCCTCCCATTCTTTCAAAGCAAGTCGAGGGAGAACCCCTCTACCTGTACGTAGCAATCTATGAGGCCGCGGTAAGTGGTGTCCTCGTAAGAGAGGAGCGAGCTGAGCATAGACCGATCTACTATGTGAGCAAGTCCCTAGTGGATGCTGAAACCAGGTATCCTCGAATGGAAAAATTGGCCTTCGCGGTCGTAATGTCAGCTCGCAAGCTCATGCCGTACTTCCAGTCACACTCTATCATAGTGATGACAACACTGCCGTTGCGCACAATACTACACATCTCCAGCCAGTCCGGTAGGCTAGCCAAGTGGGCTATTGAGCTAAGCGAGTACGATATTGAGTATCGACCTCGAACTAGCGCCAAGGCACAAGTATTAGCTGACTTCTTTATCGAGCTTGCAGCGAGCAGCGAGATGGCTGAATCAAGCTCTTGAACCTAGTTGTTCTACGTTGATGGAGCTTCCTCGAAACAGGGGGCAGGTGTTGGAATCCACCTCGTATCCCCGGTCAACGAGGTCGTGGAACAGTCTTTTAGGCTCGGTTTCTCAGCATCAAATAACGAAGCCGAGTACGAGGCTTTAATAGCAGGTCTCCGACTTGCAGTTGGAATAGGAATTCGCAACTTGAGTGCATTCAGCGATTCTTAACTCGTTACAAGTCAGTTCCATGGAGAATATGAAGCCAGAGATAGCAGAATGGAATCGTATCTAGCTGTAGTCCACGAGCTAGTCAAGCGGTTCGAAGTCTTCAGCCTGACGAGGATCCCACGAGGTGAGAACACAATCGCAGACGCATTGGCAGCTCTCGCCTCAACCTCGAATCCTCTTGTGAAAAGAGTGATTCCTGTGGAAGGAATCGAAAAGCCTAGCATTAACGTCGAAAAAGATGTTGAAGATTAATGGAAATTGATGTCGACAATATGGAGTTGGATGTAGTGCTGGCCCTAATAGAGGACGACCTTCCTTCTGAAATAGGGGAAGCTGAGGACCCGAACCAAGCTCCGCTTGACGACATGCATGTTTCCCTCCGCGAAAAAATGGTTGCGAGAATTGATTGGCGAGCAGCGATTATACAATACATTGAGGGGGGTGAGGCTCCCCCCAGCAAGTGGGAAGCCCGTAAACTCAGAACCATAGCTTCAAAATATTGTATAATCGGTTCTCGACTCTACAAACGAAGCATGAATGGCCCCTACCGGGTGTGTGTCCACGGACTCGAAGCTTTCACGATTATGCTGGAAGTTCACGGGGACTCGTGTGGCAGTCATTCAGGAGGAAGGGCGTTAGCCATAAGAATCAAGAGACGAGGGTATTTTTGGCCCACCTTGGTCGCTGATTGCGAAGAACACTCTAAAACGTGCGACAAATGCCAACGGCATGCCCCCACGTTACATCAGCCTACTGAAAATTTGTCCTCCATCTCGTGTCCATACCCCTTTATGAGATGGTCTATGGATATAGTAGGACCTTTGGTAACCTGGGGAAAAAGGAGATGTCGCTTCCTGCTCGTCCTTACTGACTACTTCACCAAGTGGATAGAAGCTGGGGCCTTCCAAGTGGTTAAGCCAACACACGTGGAAGAATTTGTATGGCAAAATGTAGTTTGCCGGCACGGAATCCCGTATGAAATCGTAACCGATAATGGCTCACAGTATATTTCAAATCGGTTCCTCGAATTCTGTGAAGATCACAATATCAAGCTGACAACCTCAACTCCACGTTACCCTCAGGGCAACGGGTAGGCCGAGGCAGCAAACAAACTGATATTGAGTAATCTCAAGACACGATTGGACGTTAAAAAGGAAAAATGGTCTGACGAACTCCTAGGAGTGCTATGGGCCTGTCGGACCTCGCCTCGTAAAGCAACCTCATAAACACCATTCTCCTTGGCTTATGGGATTGAGGCTATGGTCCCTACCGAGGTCGCAGTCCCCAACTTGAGGGTAGATGTGTGTCCCATAAACGAGGAACTGAATAACGAAATGCTTCTCGACCAGCTCGATGTCATCGACGAGCGTCGAGATCGAGCACTCATTAATCTTCAAAATTATCAACACGCAGCAGCGCGATATTATAATTCAAAGGGCAAACAACGAAAATTTCAAGTTGGCGAGCTCGTCCTACGGAAAGTATATGAAAAAACTAAGGAAAGGAATGCTGGAAAACTGGGCATCAACTGGGAAGGTCCATACCAGATCTCCGAAATAGTAAAGAACGGAGTGTACAAGCTCGCCAGAGTGCACGACAACACACCTGAAAGGAACTCATGGAATGCCATGGACTTGAAAAAATACTACCATTAAAACGAAAGATACTTGTAAAATCGAACTATGAAAGGCTTGATCCCTCCTCATGGTATATAGGCAACCTCACAAGGGTGCAACTATTAAAATAAAATAAAAAAATCTTCTCTTAAGCCTGCTAAAAGCAGCCTGAAGTTCCTCAATTTCTATCTACAAGCTAAAAGCTTTACTCCATAAATGAACAGCCTTACGAGCTAGAGCATGCTACCAGCTAGCATGACTCGACTTTGCGTCTAAATTGCAAGGTCACAACCTTTCTAGTCTCTAAATGACAACAAACTTTACGTCTAAACTGTTTAGGTTGCGTGCCTGCCTCTAAACGGCTTCGACCTTGCGTCTTAAAATCACATGGTTAGCTCCCTAGGTCTCTAAACGACCTGGGAGCATAGTCTCTAAACGGCCTGGATCTTTGGCTGAAAGACTGCCTTTGATCCATTGAAAAGTGTCAGCCTCTAAATGGCGAAAATGATAAATAATTCTAAATAAAAACGAAATATTTTTTTTTAAAGATCAAAGTAAATAAAATTAAGCATCCTCGCAAGAGCATAAGTTCAACCAAAAGGCCCACTAGGGCATAACAAGTTCAACAACAATCGAAAATGGGTTTAAAGGCCTCCCCAGACACTGAATTCAAAAGATAATCCAAAAAGAGATAAAGTGAAGGGAAAAGTCACTAGCTGGCAGGCTAAGCCGGCTTGCTCGCTGAGACAGGGTGGTCCAGGGGTCGCGGGAAGTCCTTCCTGAGCTCCTAAGAACCAAGGTCCAGTTGGTCACTTAGTGCTTATACGCTCGACCTAGTAGGTAAATTAACTAAATCCTCGGATATCTGCGGAAGATCGAGTTTACCCAAGGAAAGATCAGATACCTGGACAATGGCGAGTTCCGCATCCAGACTCAGCTTCTCAGTCTCGATATTCTTCTTCTCAGCCTCAAAGTCATTGATGGCATAACCACATGCATAACCCTCCGTAGGATTTTCCGGAGAATCATCATCCAATGGAATGAGGAAGTCACAAAAACTGAGTCCGTACAAGGAGGAAATATTCTTGAGCTCCCCAGCCGAGATCGTGCTCCCCGAGTGAGGCCCAAACTGATCGGCGAGGGCGAGTGAAGCGCTCGGTTGAGAAGGGGAGGCCATAAAAGAAAAGCAAAAAGAAAAAAGAAAAGTCGAGGATGAAAGGAGCAAGTTTGTCAAAAAAATGGGGGAATAACTTTTCGCATAAGAAGACAAGTGATGAAGGAAAATCGTAGGTACGATTTAAAATAAAGACAACTCAATTAAAAAAAAAAAGTAAAGAGGACATCATTACCTTGGGAGTGGGAAGTTGAGGCGACGTGGGAAACTGAAGCAACGTGAACCGTTCATTTATACCAACCGCCCACTCGCTCTATCACTTCCCTTAAATATCGCACATTTAATACAAGATCTCTGCAATCTCGGCATTGAGCAAGCAAAGGACCAATCAGGGACCAAGATCGCGAGATCATATTAACTAAGAAATCAATCAAGACCCGAGATTGCAGCTTCGCATCCTCAATGACAAGTCAATAAGGATGCTGGGGGGCAACTGTTGGGCCCGGATTCCGCACTCAAGGCCCAGCCCGAGTAAACAGGCTCGACAAGGAAGGCTCGGCCCATGACGAGGTCTCATGAGACTGTCTACAAGCTGATGTAAGTGAGGTCGTAAGATGGAGCAAGTCAACCAACTGGAAAGAACCGAGCACGAGGAATGGAAGCGAGGTCGTTGGGAGCAGGAGCGTGCATTTTACCAAGTCAAACGCAGATCCTAGAATCAAGCTCAGCATTAAAGATAGAGATTACAGATTTAATCCCACATTTAATGTAAATAATTAAGACTAGACAGTTACATTTTCAGCTGGTATAAGTTTGAAACACCAGCCATATTGTAAAGGAACGAATTCTTGGCAAACAAAAAAATATACAACTTTTTCTCTCAAATTTCTCTAAGTTTTTCTAAGTACATTCAACCTAAAGCAAGTCGAGAATTGAGGTTGTGAGATTCTGCTCTCACAGACCCCTCGATCAATTGTTGGATCGAACAAGTTGCATTTGAAGAGAACGCATTTCAAACCTAAGCAGCCGGGGTACTCAACTTCAATTATGTCTTGCAACACTCCATAAAAATCTATTTCGCCACGCACACATACCCTGTAGTTGGCAGTAGCTCTTTGATTGCCGTATTTGAATGTATGAAATATATATCCGCGTGTGCAATACATGTGTGCAGTCGTTATCTTCGATATGGGGCCTTTGATTAACTCATGGAACCATAGTGGATATGCGGTATCCCCATGCTCCACCTAAATCGTTAATTAACAAAATCAATATAATATATGTATTAGATTTTCCAAGTAATTAATTTCTACGTACTTGCGTCTTCAACCACGGGGCAAAGTGTTGATCTTTACGATTGTTGATTTTATCATCTGAGATTCCTTCAATGACTTCTCGTACCTGTCTAACAAATTCACTGCATACAACAGTATATATACAATTAAGTAAGACAAATGGATATATAATTTAACCATATATATGTATGTTTATACACTAACGTCTCAAATTGACTAACTTTTTCGCAATTTAAGAGGATATACGTTTGGGCACTATGATGGTCTTTTTCATTGGCAAACCAAATTGACTTCACGCTTCCACATAACCGACCGATTGAAGAAAAGATGTCTGGGACACCTTCATTAGTATATGTTCGTCCTACACCTCCATCATCATATCGCCGTGCTGCCCTTTTCCGTGTGCGGACCTTCGAGCCGAAATAGTATCCCGTGAAGTGAGAAGTTTCTTCTGTTAAACTTCCTGCTACTATTGAGCATTCAACTTTGGCTAGATTTTTAGCCTTCCATTTCAAATGTCCCATGAATCGCTTGAATGGGTACATACACCGATAGTGCACAGGTCCCCCAAGTTCTGCTTCGTGAAGGAGATGGATAGGTAGATGTTCCATAACATCAAAGAAAGCTGGGGGGAATATTTTCTCCAAGTTGCACAATAAAATAGGAATAGTAGCATCAAGTTGTACAATAACATCTTCTGACAAAGTACGGGTACAAAGATCCCGAAAAAACGCTCCAATGCCTACAATGACAACCACATATAAGGTAGACTTGTTAATTTTCCATTTCATCTACATTATATCAATGTTTACATATGTGATTAATTTAAAGTTACCTGCAATTGCTTCGTGTACATTTCCTGGTAGAAGTTTAGCAAATGCGAAAGGAAGTAGTCGTTGCATAAAGACGTGACAGTCATGACTCTTCATCCCGGAAAACTTTTACCCTCTCTCAACACATTTAGCTAGATTAGGTACGTACCCATCCGGGAACTTCACATCAGATGTCGCCCATTTGAACAAGGCTGACTTTTCTTCCGCACCCAATCGAAATATGGGAACATGTGCTTTCCCATTGCTTGTAATATGTAACTCATTCCGACAACAAAGATCAGACAAGTCTAGTCTTGACTTACCGCTGTCTTTAGTCCTTCCACGCACGTTCAACACTATATGCATGATGTTATCAAAAAAAAAATTTCTCAATGTGCATGACATCCAGATTGTGTCTAAGCAAATGATCCTTCCAATACGGAACTTTCCAGAATATGCTTTCTTATGCCAATTGTGATGCTCCCCATATCCATCCGCCATATTAGCTGGAGTGTGCCAATTTCCACCTCGATTGACTGTTTCCGGTGCACCATGATGATCAATTTCTGCTTCTAGATCTTCCCCGGAAAGATAAACAGGAGGAGGAACACGAACAACTTTGTTCTTTCTAAACAACTGCTTGTTTCTCCGATATGGATGGTGAATCGGTAGAAATCGGCGGTGACAATCAAACCAACTTGTTTTCCGACCATGTTTCAATTGAAATGCATATGTCCGATTGAGACAATATGGACAAGACAATCGGCCATGCGTAGTCCAACCTGATAACATCCCGTAAGCAGGGAAGTCGCTTATTGTCCACATAAGCACCGCACGCATTGTAAATTTTTTTTCCTTGCAAAATCATATGTCTGAACCCCGGTATACCACAACTGCTCCAATTTGTCTATCAGAGGCTGAAAAAACACATCAAGGGAACGCTTCGGATGCTTCAGACCAGGTACTAAAATACTCGAGAATAAAAATTCCTTTTACATGCACATATCTGGAGGAAGGTTGTAAGGCGTTAGGATTACTGGCCATAAAGAATATTGCCTACCAGACATACCAAATGGACTAAATCCATCTGTGCAACAACCAAGATACACATTTCATTTCTCTTTAGCAAAGTCTGGGTGTACCGTCTTAAAGTGTTTCCACGCTTTTGCATCTGAAGGATGAGTAACCGCCACATCTATCTGCAAATGATCTGCATGCCATCTCATCGATGCAGCTCTTCTCTCAGACTGATACATTCTTTTTAACCTATCAGTTATAGGAAGGTACCACATCCGCTGAAACGGAACCTTACTCCGACCAGTACCTTGCGGCTTATATCTTGGTTTATGGTAAAATCGACATTCCAGCAACTTATCATCATCTTTCCAAAAAAACATGCAATTGTCAACACAGACATCAATCATCTCAGAAGGCAACCCAAGACTATAAAGCAGCTTCTGTATCTCATAGTAAGTTTCAACAGCTAAATTGTCCTCTGGCAAATACTCTTTAATCAAATCAGCCCAATCATCCATGCAAACCTCAGCTAAGTTATGATCAGTTTTAATAGTCATCATCCTAGCCGCCAACGACAATTTAGAGTGCATTTCTCTACATCCATCGTAGAGTGGCTGATTTGCAGCATCTAGCATATCATAAAATCTTTTTGCATCTAGATTGGGTTCCTCATCATGATGATCAGGTGCAAATGTACTTACGGTTTCATGAAATGCATCTGTAACCATGTCATGAATCCTATCATGATCTTGACCATGTTGCTCCGCATGATAATCAAATTGATTGAAATTATTTGACTCATCAAAATTCGATGCTTGATAACTGCTACTACTACTAGCTGCATTTCCCCAATGACCCTCTCCATGATCTTCTCCATGATAATACCAGATATAGTAATGCGGCATAAACCCTCTATTTAATATATGCAACCACACCTTCGAGGTACTGATAAATTTCCTTTTCTTGCATTTTGGACAAGGACAGTACATCTTACCACTGGTAATCGTATTTTGTATAGTTGCCGCCTGATGCATGAATCCCTCCACCCCATCATTGAACTCCTTTGTTAGCGATCCCTCCGAATCAAAACAATTATACATCCATCTTCTAATTTCGTATATTGACATTTTTTGTTGGTCAGAGTGAAGTAAATGTTTATGAATATGAAATTTTTATTATGAGGTTGGCCACTATATATAGATTTTTATTTTCATTACCATCGAATTAGCAACGAATTTGGCATCGATTTTACAACGATTTTACAACATGTTTACCTAACCGTACACCCGTGAATTTAAACGTGTTCACCTAACTCATATATCGTCGGGAAATCGTTGTAAATTTCAACGAATATAAATCCTTGGCAATTCATCGGTAATTACTGACGATTTTACAACGTTTTATAGAAACCTCGGTAAATCGTCGTAAAATCATCGATAATCAGACCGAATTTGACAGCGAGTTTGCGACAAAATATTTCGTCCCCATGTTACAACGATTTTGCGACGATTTTTAGAATCGTCGCAAGATCGTCGTAAAAATGATGTTGATTTGCGACGAAAATAAATCGTCGCAAAAAAATCGTTGCTAAAACTGTTTTTTCTTGTAGTGTATGCATACGCGTTCTAGATGTAACGACAACCTAGTTGAGCCAATAAACGACATCCATCTCTTGGAACGAGGGCGTAGAGCAAGAGAGAAAGGGAACGGGTTCAAGACGTTGACGATTTGGGTATGGAAGACGTTGAAGAGATTCCGATCGGTGACATACATGACAAGGAGCAACAAGGCAATGGTGGCAATGGAAACCACCAAGCTCAAGGTGGCCAAGCCCAACGCAACCCACCACCACCCGCCTGGCAAATGAGAGCCCCTAACCATCCCCCAAGGGCTCAAAACGTGGTTGGTGCGGGTGATGCCGCCAACGCTCATCAAACCGGCAAGGGATCCAAGCCCCTCCGGTGGAGAACAATAACTTTGAAGTGAATGTGGGATTGATCAATATGGTTCAAAGTAACAAATTCCACGGCATATCTGTGGAGGACCTGTTGGATCATATTGATCAATTCGATAGGATATGCGGGCTAACCAAGATGAACGGTGTATTGGAAGACGGTTTCAAGCTAAGACTCTTCCCATCTGCCCTTGGAGACAAGGCACATCAATGGGAGAAGAATCTTCCTCAAGGCTCAATTACGTCATGGGATGATTGCAAGCGCGCTTTCCTTGCTAAGTTCTTCTCACCGGCTGATAAGTAGGATTTTTCCTCCTTAAGAATCAATTCTCAAGCTTACTCATATCATTGTAGTAATTAAGGTGTCAATCCAATCGGGGTTTATTTCAGTACAACAAGAATGCAAGAAACTCTTTAATCGAAGCAAACAAGTGTGGTTTTGGTTTTCTAACAACTTAATGATTCAAATTAAACAAGTGAACAAGTAATATCACTAGAAATGATTAAAAGAAGATCTTTGGGCAAGGCAATTGATTTAGAGGAAATCTTATGCTAAGCAATGATGTCTATCCAATCACAAAAGTGCATTTTCTTAAGCCTAGAACACTAATCTTGCACTAATCACTTCACTAATTACAAATTCAAGATCAAATTCTCATTTGTGAAAATGTAATTAACAAGCATTAAACATAGGTTCTATTAGCCAAGATTCACCTTAGACATTCATTCTCATGTGCTAAGTATGAAAATCTCTTATTTAGTTCATTGGGGAATTTCATCAAACACCTTGTGTGCATGAAATTCCCTATGATCTAGATTAACTATCTCTACCCTAATCTAGCATTAAAAACACTAAATAAGAAACAAAATAACATCATTAAGCTCTAGACATCAAAGATTAACAAAAAAAATCCCTAATCTACCAAGCCCAATGATCCAAAAGGGATCTACTCACTAACCATGGTGGAACCAACAAATCTGATAAGAGAAGTGATAGATTTCATGATTAGATGATTGATAATGAAAGAGATTAGAGAAATTAAGAAACTAAGACTTTTAATTTCATAAAACTCAAGATATCTCTTACAAAATGTTTAGAACCCTAAAAAGAGGTTTCTTTTCTCAATAACAAGAGAAAAAGAAAAGCATAAAAGAAAAGCATAGATCATGAAAAATTAGGTTTTCAAGTATTTATAAGGTTTTTGGGCGAACCGGGTCAACCCGCGACAAACAGGGTATTGACCCGGTCGGATCTGGTCTTGAGTGGCTTCACACCGACCAGGTGCACCTGATGGTTGGGTCGGTGTTGCTGCTGGGTTTGTGCACCGAATGGTTGCACCTGATGGTTGGATCGGTGTGGAGGATGTTTGTGTAGCATCGGTTGGTAAAACCGCGATATCTCCTGGAATACATGTCCGAATAGCCTCAAACCACCTTTGGTCGACAGCTAACTCATTAGGGTACAAATTTTGTGAATACCACCGAAGCTAATTCGGATTGGAGACCCTTCTTTCGGCCAGATCTTTCAGGCACGTCGGGTGGCTTCGGCTGGTTTGGGTGAGATAAGTGTTACACCGAGTGGTTGGGTCGGTGTAGGAGGTCGGTGCTGTGCCTGGGTTTGTGTACCGAATGCATGGAGTAGGTGCAACTGATCGGTGCTTAGCTTCTGATGGCACACCGCTTTGTTGCACCGGACGGTTGAGTAGGTGTAGATGTATGGTTGAGCGGCCAGATGGACATTGCCTCAGTAAATCGTCCATATCTCTCGAACCACATATCCAAATGACCTCAATCCAACTCCAGTACACAGCTAACTCCTCCGTATACAACTTCCATGAAGACCGTTGAAGGTGAATTTGATCGGAAGCTCTTCGTCCAGTCAGGTCTTTCGTACACCTCGGGTGAGATTTGCCTTCTCTTTTGCCCCATCACTCCAATTATCTCCAAAAACGTCTCCAAATACCTAAAATCACTCCATAATATGCAAGACTCACTAGGACCTAATACAAACACCCTAGACTCTAATTAAGACAAAAATGTTAAAAAACTTATGAAATACACATGCATGCGACTCAAAACACCTAGTAAAATACATGCTAAAAAAGGGTAAAAGATGATAATATCAACTCCCTCAAACTTATTCTTTTGCTTGTCCTCAAGCAAATAAGAACAAGAAGAGAGAGAGGTTTGAAGATGGGAGCTTAAATCCAAAGGCATCACAAGAAGAAATCGAATTCAACGTCCAAGTTTGTAATTCTAAAATGCACCAAGTAAGTCTAATCCAAAAGAGTTAGCCATTTCTATCTCTTCATGCACCAAGTTACAAATCCCAACCTGCACATGCATTCTTATCCTTCAACCCTTTGACATTCATTAATTGTCTATGTTAATCATGCTTATCCAAAATCAAATGAACTCGTTTGGCTAAGGGTTTTGGTTTTGAGATAAAGATGATCTCAATCACATGTGTGGGCTCTTCAATGCAAGGATCTCTCTAAGAATGAGCAAACTTTAGCAAAATGCTAAAGGTAAAAGACAACATATGCATACAAGGGTGAATTCTCACATACCCAATGCCTAAGATGTCTCTAACCTTAGCATTTCTACCCATCAAGTCCCAAACCTAAGCTACCCATTTTCATAAGGCCTTTTGCCTTCACGTCCCACACATTTTTCTTGTCTCTTCACTTCATCTCTTCCTCACTTGGGGAATTCATTCTTTTCCATTAGACTTGTGGTTTGGTGCTCCCCTTTTTGTTGCTTTAGCTCTTCTTTTTCGAACTTTTTCTTGCCTCATCTTTCATCACTTGATGCCTTAGCCAAATTTTCGGCTTCTTTCCTTTTCA
This sequence comes from Eutrema heterophyllum, assembly GCA_002933915.1. Lineage (NCBI taxonomy): Eukaryota > Viridiplantae > Streptophyta > Magnoliopsida > Brassicales > Brassicaceae > Eutrema > Eutrema heterophyllum. The sequence goes on along the minus strand of PKMM01007473.1, from coordinate 95,313 downwards.
TTGAACTCTTTGAGGCTAAATCTAACGCTTAGAGCTAATCTTATAACTTGTCACCAACCACTTCACATTTTTGTATTCCCCTTTTGCTTTCTCCCCATCTTTCCTTTCCGTTTCACCCTTCTTTTGTTGTTTCACACACGTCCCAAACAAACACCCTAAGACTTCCCATCCTAGCTAACTTATCCCTAGACTAGCCCCTTTGTGTTGGGACTAGATCTACATTAGAATCCATCCTTGTCGCCCTAAACCTAACACTTTTTGCCAAGTTTGCTCGAAAAGTAGGCCTCTCCATCACTCACGAAAGTTATAGGCTAGAAAGGAGGTTTAGTTCAAGGTGCGGGGAACCATTCCAAAAATGGGATATGGCTACTTGGATCCACAAGGATGGTAAAGAGGGAAAAGAAGATCCAAGTATGTATATGGGTATCCACGAGTTCATTCAAAGATGCACAAACACGATAATTGCAAGTCAAGATTAAAGTTCTTATTAATAGGGTTGAATTCAATTCACACTTGCTTCAATCAAGACGAGAACATCGATGCATGAGATCTAAAGATGGTGCATCCTTACTTTCAAACTCACTATCATGCATTAGACAACTACGAACGTGGGCGTTGAACTAATTTCTTAAAGTGATACTTTACGATGATCATCATTGCTACCAATGCAATATGCAATGCAACCTATATGCAAACTAGACTCAATCCTACACATGAAATGCAACTAGATGAAATGAAAAATTTTGAAAATTTTCGATTTTTATGGGTTTTTTCTATGTAATAAGTGAATGCATGATATGCATGAGACTCAAGAGATGCAAAAATCGAAAATAAGACACAAAGAACAATATTAGATGCTGGTCCCTCCCCCAAACTTAAATCACACCATCCCGGTGTGAAATAAATTTAAGGAAGAGACCCAAAACAAAAGATGAAATGCTAAGATTCGAAAGAAAAGACCTACTTACAATGGAGGACTGTTACTATGTGAATGGAGAGAATGGAGATCTTTCCCAACATCAAACACCGTTGCTACCTTGCCACGACCTTGCTACCATCAAGAACCTTGCAACCACTCAACAAAAGATCAAAAAGCCCTAGAAACACAAAATCAACTAGAGAGCAAAGAGAATATGTACAATGATAAACATGGGAGTGTCTCCCAAGTGCACTTTGTTTAAAGTCACTAAGTTTGACTTTGGTTACCCTTTTAGGCGGGTGATGGAGGAGTGGTGGAACTCCTTGGCGGATCCTTGAGCTCAAGTTTGAGGATGATAATAGACTTTTTGGAGTCTTAATCAATTACTCAAGTCTACTCATATCATTGTAGTACAAGAGGATCAATCCAAGGAGGCACAAAGAACAAAACACTAGGAATGCAAGAAATGACTTAAGCTAGAGCAATTGTTTTGGGTTTTTATGTTTTTAGATTAAGAAAATAAAATGCAAGAAAGAAAACAAAAGATAGAAGTGTTGAATCATAGAATAAACTATCAAATGAATGATTAACAATCAAATAATGATGACAAAGATTGCATTAAACACTATCCTAGAACATGAGATTCATAAATATGACTAATCCATTCTCATGGCACTAATCACTTTACTAATCACCTAATTGACATAAACTCTCGTTTGCAATTAGATAATCAATGAGCATTAATAAACAATCCCAAATATTTCACTAATCACCCTTGACATCAACTCTCATTGGCAAGGATGTGAAAAGCTCACAAAAGGCTTGGTTCAAGCATTTCATCGAACACCTCTCGGGCGTGAAATGCCTTAGTTCTAGATTTGATCTCTCAATCTAAATCTAGCATTAAGAGCTAACCTATGGGAAGGATTTAATAAGGATCAACCTAAATCATCACCATCTAACCATCAAAATTAAGCCGTCCATAATCCAACAAAAAGTCTAAAGTCTAAAGAACATGAAGAACATAAAAGAAAAAGAAATAAAAGATAAAGAAGATGCATTAATATAAAGATAAGGGTGAAGAAATCTTCTATAGAGTGACATTTGTATGAAGAATAATCAAAATCCCTCCAAAATCATAAGAAGATTTTGGGATAAAACCCAACTCTAGAAAGAAGAAAGCTTACCTAGAAAATTAGGTTTCAAAAGTATTTATAGAAAAAGGGGTGAACCGGGTCAACCCGGAACAAACCGGGTATTGACCCAGCCAAATCTGGGGTTTTGCTGATTTTGGTGGTCTGTACCGACCGTGATACGATTTGAGTTAGGACCGGCTTGCTCTAGTATGGTGATGCTTGGATAATCCTTGACTTCGAAGGATCCACGAAGAGAGATGCTAAGGCGTGAGCAAAATACTCGAAAATCCTTAGGCCCAAACTTGCGATGAATGCTTGGAAACGAGGCGGTGGCAACGTTGAAGGGGAAGTCCGAGAATAAGGATGACAAAGCGTGGCCGTTAAGCCGAAGATCTTTGTGCCCCTTATTACGAGAAGAACTCACACGTTCGAACGGGTCGATGGCTGCGTCTTAAGAGTCGCGGAAAAAACTCTAAGATAAACCGAAAAGATTTCTAAAGAATAACCTTCTAAAGAAACGAAAAGAGAGAGTGTGAAACTCAAAGGAAATATTATTGATAAAAGATTGATTGTGTTACAATGAGAGGAGATGAGTTTATATAGGAGAAGAAATAGCATTAACTACTCTCCTAGGGAAAGACAAAGGTCTTGCATGTAAAGGACATGCAAAGACATGCAAAAATACTTAATTTAAATAAACAAAAAGAAAAGAAAAGAGTTCAAATTCGAAATTAAGGAGGGAAAATATGGAGGGAACTCCTTGGCTTCGGTTTTGAATTTGAATTCTCGCCAAGTGATCCCGCGGAATTCTCTCGGGGTCGAACCGTTAGCGGTGTAAGCCGGTTGCCTCGTTAAAACCTCTTTACGGAAAACCCACTTGGGACAAAACCGTAAACAGGAAAAAGAGTACAACGCAACTTACACAACGGCCGATCCTCAAGAAGAACTCGAAGATAATGCGGTAAGGATCGGGTGCGTCAGTTGATCCTCCTTGATCCGGATATCGCCAAGTAAGTTCCGGACCGTTGCTGCTAGCTTCCGTGCCTTAGATCGGGTGATGGCACCTTCCGGGATGAGCAATGCGTCGTCTTGAGCTGCCTCCGAAGTCTTCGTGTCCGGAATCATATCAGACCGGTCCTGGGTTGGTACAGTGGGTCGGCATTAATCTTCTTTGAGCAAAACTCGTTTGGGCACCAGCCGGACATGGCCCTGCTAAATCTGATGTATCTTTCAAACCACTGCTCAGAACGACTTGAAATCACCTCCAGAAGACAGCCAACTCAATTATCTACAACTTCTATGAAGACGTAAAAAGCTAAATCGGAACGCAAGTCCTTCGTTTGGCCTGATATTTCAGTCACTTCCGCTGGCTTTGATGATGACGGATTTGTAAGTGGCTGGTTGGAGAGGTCTGTACCGACCAGGTTTGGGTCGGTACAGATGGGTCGGGATAAATCTCTGCTCCAGTACCGAGCAAGTGTACCGCACCAGGGCAGGTCGGTACTAGGCTTACCTGTGCCAATCCAATGCTGGTCGGCGTTGGTCTTGCGGCCAGACGGATACACATTCGGTAAAACCGCGATATGTCCTGGAATACTTGTCCGAATGACCTCAAACCACCTCCAGTAGTCCGATAACGCATCTGGCTACATCTTTCATGAAGGTCATTGAGGATGAAGCTTACCGTAATCCCTTCGTTCTGCCGGATGTTTAAGACACTTGGGAATGATCCTTGCATCCTCTTTTGCTCCATTACTCCTAACATCTCCAAAATGTCTCTAAACACCTAGNCTAACCTATGGGAAGGATTTAATAAGGATCAACCTAAATCATCACCATCTAACCATCAAAATTAAGCCGTCCATAATCCAACAAAAAGTCTAAAGTCTAAAGAACATGAAGAACATAAAAGAAAAAGAAATAAAAGATAAAGAAGATGCATTAATATAAAGATAAGGGTGAAGAAATCTTCTATAGAGTGACATTTGTATGAAGAATAATCAAAATCCCTCCAAAATCATAAGAAGATTTTGGGATAAAACCCAACTCTAGAAAGAAGAAAGCTTAGCTAGAAAATTAGGTTTCAAAAGTATTTATAGAAAAAGGGGTGAACCGGGTCAACCCGGAACAAACCGGATATTGACCCAGCCAAATCTGGGTTTTTGCTGATTTTGGTGGTCTGTACCGACCGGTCCTGGGTTGGTACAGTGGGTCGGCATTAATCTTCTTTGAGCAAAACTCGTTTGGGCACCAGCCGGACATGGCCCTGCTAAATCTGATGTATCTTTCAAACCACCGCTCAGAACGACTTGAAATCACCTCCAGAAGACAGCCAACTCAATTATCTACAACTTCTATGAAGACGTAAAAAGCTAAAGCGGAACGCAAGTCCTTCGTTTGGCCTGATATTTCAGTCACTTCCGCTGGCTTTGATGATGACGGATTTGTAAGTGGCTGGTTGGAGAGGTCTGTACCGACCAGGTTTGGGTCGGTACAGATGGGTCGGGATAAATCTCTGCTCCAGTACCGAGCAAGTGTACCGCACCAGGGCAGGTCGGTACTAGGCTTGCCTGTGCCAATCCAATGCTGGTCGGCGTTGGTCTTGCGGCCAGACGGATACACATTCGGTAAAATCGCGATATGTCCTGGAATACTTGTCCGAATGACCTCAAACCACCTCCAGTAGTCCGATAACGCATCTGGCTACATCTTTCATGAAGGTCATTGAGGATGAAGCTTACCGTAACCCCTTCGTTCTGCCGGATGTTTAAGACACTTGGGAATGATCCTTGCATCCTCTTTTGCTCCATTACTCCTAACATCTCCAAAATGTCTCTAAACACCTAGAAAACACTCTAAATGAATGCAAGACTCACTAGGACCTAATGCAAACTAACTAAAGCCTAATTTAGACCAAAACACTAAAGAAAGATATGAAAACACATGCATGAGACCTAAAATGCTAAGTTAAATGCATGCTAAAAGAGATAAAATATGGGAATATCAGAGGACTTTGCTCATGACCTTTTGTAGACCGGCTTCTCCTTTCTCCTTAAGCTTCAGTGTGACGATGGACTTGACCGAGGCAAAAGGCTTTGACCGGCCTTTGCATTTGATCTTGTATTCGATCACACCATCTTCATACCTCCACGGTGTGAGTGTCATGGTGGCAGGCTAGTTTAGCATGTTCTTATCCCCATCAAGCTTGCTTGGCTCGTTCTTAGCAAAGGTGAAAGGGTGATGCTTGTCTTGTGTCTTCTTGTTGGTTTTAGTTCCTTCACCATTTTCTTGCTTCTTGTTATCTTCATTCTCCTTCCTCATTGGAGTAGAGTAAGGAGATTCCAAGCAAGCTTTATCAATTCCCGAAGCTTCTTTACCATTACCATAACCCAAAACCGTTTTCTCATGAGGCTCTTCTTTCTCGTCACACACTTTTGGGGGTGAAGCTTCATGAACCTCAATGGTAATTGTGCCACAAAGCTTGTTAGGGGAAGCCTTCATTGGGTAGTAAACCTTCTCATTCACATTCATAAGAACCACCCTTTGGTTTTTGAAGTCCATGCTTGCACCGGTAGTATTGAGGAATGGGGTTCCAAGGAGGAGTGGGAGCTTATTGGCCTTCTTCATTTCCATGACAACGAAGTCCGTCGGGACTATGCTATCCCCAACTTTGAGCGGATAATCTTCAAGGAGACCAATTGGTTTTCGCGAAAAAGCATCTCCAAAAGTGATGGGTGATGGGTGATGGGTGATGTTTCTTATCCCTAGACTCTTAAGCATCTCATGAGACATGACGTTTACACTCGAACCGGAGTCACATTGAGCTTCCTCAATCTACAAATCTCCAAGAGAGCAAGCTATAGAGAATTTACCGGGGTTCCCGAGCTTGGGAATAGAGTTAGGCGCGACCTTTGTCAATCCTTTTGAATTAATGCAAGCAATGTTTCCCTTGTCTTCAACCATGGTCACATCTTCATCATTCTTAAACGTCACCCCCCCCCCCCCAACTTGTTCCTCAATGTCCTCATTGAGCTTCAAGGGAACGTGTCTAGGGCAATGGTCTTCGACTTGTGAACCATAGAGTAGAAGCTCGATTTCTCTAATGGCATCATTGGGATAGGAGTCATTGGAGAATATGGCATTGAAATACTCCTTAGTGTGTTGTATTGCCTTCCCGGTTGAAGAACTTTGAGGGTGAGGTGATGAAGGAACGGCTCCCTTTTGCTCCATTTATTGCACCTTTGAGCTCAATGCTTCGAGCTTCTTGTGTAGATAATTGTAGGAGCAAGCCACGTTAGTATGGATGTCCTCCATCTTTTTGCTTATATCTATTGCTCCATTAGCTTGTCCTTGGAGGAGTTGTTGAAGCACATTTTTCATTTCAAGGTCTTGAGGCATGGTGTTGTTACCTTGAGCTTGTGGTGCAAAATTTTGTTGAAAGGCCGGTTGAGGCACAAATGGAGCCTTATTGTAGTAGCCACCTTGGTTTTGATTGTTGTTGAAGCCCCGTTGATAGCCACCATGGTGCGCAACACAATACACTTCCTCTTGGTTAGTCAAATCCACCATTTGGTCTTGGGACCCTTGATGATCCTCAAAATCACCAACAAAGTGAACCGATTTTTTGGAAATATTGAGAAGCTTGTCAATCATAGAGGCTTGCTTATCCAACTTCCCATTGAGAGCCTTCATATCCTTGGTCCTTCTTTGCTCCTCAAAGTCACTTGTGGTCCTTGTAGCCCAATCATAATCATCACTATAAGTTCCATCACTTTGGGCAAGGTTCTCAACCAACTCCATCGCTTCATTCACCTCTTTAGCCAAGAAATTACCAATGGAAGCGGTGTCTAGCAACATTCTTATATTTGGAAGCGCTCCACGGTAGAGGGTGCTCAATAGAGAGGCATTGTTGAATCCATGATGAGGACATTGCATGGTGTAGCTCCTAAACCTCTCCCACGCCTCATTGAAAGTCTCATTTGAGCGTTGACTAAAGCTCGAGATCTCATTCCTTAGCTTGGCTGTTCTTGAAGGTGAGAAGAATTTGGCAAGGAAAACTCTCTTGCATTCATCCCATGTAGTGATAGACCCTTAAGGCAAATTTTTCTCCCATTGATGTGCTTTGTCGCCAAGGGAGAACGGGAACAAGCGGAGTTTAAAACCGTCTTCAGAGATGCCACCGGCAAGCCATAGAACTTGTTACCTTGTACCATGTTAATGAGACCCATCTTGACCTCAAAATTGTCTTATGCTTTGGTGGTTCACATAAGCGTTGGCCGCATCACCCGCGCCAACAATGTTGTGGGCTTCTGGAGGGCGGTTTTGAGCTCTATCATTACGGGCGGATTGTGGTGGGTGTTATTGCTCATAAGCCACGTGCTCAATGTTGGGACCAACCGGAATTTCTTCGACGTTGTCCATTCCCAACCTCTCAATGTGTTGAGCTCGTCTTCTTTCTCTCCTTTCTCTAGTCCCACGTTCCAAGAGATGTATGTCGTCTATTGGCTCAACAAGGTTTTGTGCACCTCTAGCCCTTGTGTTCATACACCTATATGAAAAGATAAAACTAGATCGAGAGATTAGTAAACAAAGAAAATAAAAAGCTTGATCTCAAAAAGAATCTAAATCCTATTGGCTAAACTAAAACCCCAAATGGCAACGGCGCCAATTGATAAGTAGGATTTTTCCTCCTTAAGAATCAATCCTTAAGCTTACTCATATCATTGTAGTACTTAAGGTGTCAATCCAATCGGGGTTTATTTCAATGCAACAAGAATGCAAGAAACTCGTTAATCCAAGCAAACATGTGTAGTTTTGGTTTTCTAACAACCTAATGATTCAAATTAAACAAGTGAACAAGTAATAGCACTAAAAACGATTAAGACAATGATTAAAAGAGGATCTTTGGGCAAGGCAATTGATTTAGGGGAAATCATATGCTAAGCAATGATGTCTATCCAATCACAAAAGTGCATTTCCTTAAGCCTAGAACACTAATCAAGCTTAGCTTAATCTCTTAGCACTAATCAGTTCACTAATTACAAATTCAAGATTAAATTCTCATTTGTAAAAATGTAATTAACAAGCATTAAACATAGGTTCTATTAGCCAAGATTCACCTTAGACATTCACTCTCATGGGCTAAGTATGAAAATCTCTTATTTAGTTCATTGGAGAATTTCATCAAACACCTTGTGTGCATGAAATTCCCTATGATCTAGATTATCATCTCTAGCCTAATCTAGCATTAAAAACACTAAATAAGAAAGGAAATAACATCATTAAGCTCTAGACATCAAAGATTAACAAAAGAAATCCCTAATCTACCAAGCCCAATGATCCAAAAGGGATCTACTCACTAATCATGGTGGAACCAACAAATCTCATAAGAGAAGTGATATTTCATGATTAGATGATTGATAATGAAAAAGATTAGAGAAATTAAGAAACTAAGACTTTTAATTTCATAAAACTCAAGATATCTCTTACAAAATGTTGAGAACCCTTAAAAGAGGTTTCTTCTCTCAAGAAAAAGAGAAAAAAAAAAGCATAGAAGAAAGCATAGATCATGAAAAATTAGGTTTTCAAGTATTTATAAGGTTTTTGGGCGAACCGGGTCAATCCGGGACAAACCGGGTATTGACCCAGTCGGATCTGGTTTTGAGTGGCTTCACACCGACCAGGTGCACCTGATGGTTGGGTCAGTGTTGCTGCTGGGTTTGTGCACCGAATGGTTGCACCTGATGGTTGGGTCGGTGTGGAGGATGTTTGTGTGGCATCGGTTGGTAAAACGGCGATATCTCCTGATACATGTCCGAATGGCCTCAAACCACCTCTAGTCGACAGCTAACTCACTTGGCTATAACTTTTGTGAAGACCACCGAAGCTATTTCGGATTGGAGACCCTTCCTTCGTCCAGATCTTTCAGGCATGTCGGGTGGCTTCGGCTGGTTTGGGTGAGATAAGTGTTACACTGAGTGGTTAGATCGGTGTAGGAGGTCGGTGCTGAGCCTGGGTTTTTGCACCGGATGCATAGAGTATGGCACACCGCTTTGTTGCACCGGACGGTTGAGTAGGTGTAGATGTATGGTTGAGCGGCCAGACGGACATTGCCTCAGTAAATCGGCCATATCTCTGAAACCACATATCCGAATGACCTGAATCCAACTCCAGTAGACAGATGACTCCTGCCTCTACAACTTCCATAGAGACCGTTGAAGCTGAATCTGACCGGAAGCTTTTCGTCCAGCCAGGTCTTATGGACACCTCGGGTGAGATTTGCCTTCTCTTTTGCCCCATCACACCAATTATCTCCAAAAACGTCTCCAAGTACCTAAAATCACTCCAAAACATGCAAGACTCACTAGGACCTAATGCAAACACCCTAGACTCTAATTCAGACTAAAATGTTAAGAAACTTATGAAATACATATGCATGCGACTCAAAACACCTAGTAAAATACATGCTAAAAAAGGGTAAAATATGATAATATCACCGGCTCCAACCGCCAAGTTGAGGAACGAAATCTCAAGCTTCATCCAACGATCTAATGAGTCTTTCGACGAAGCATGGGAAAGATTTCAAAACTACACTTCTTAATGCCCTCATCATGGCTTCTCCAATGCATCTCTCCTAAGTACTCTCTACTGTGGTGCATTGCCCAAGATAAGGATACTTCTACACACGGACTCCAATGGGAACTTCTTGGCCAAAGATGTTGATGAAGCCATAGAACTCGTAGAGAATCTTGCTCAAAGCGACGAAACGTATGGTGATGATTATGATCGTGCAATAAGAATGACTAGTGATTTTGATAAGCACAAGTGTTATAAGGATATGAAAATTCTCACCAAGAAGATGGACAAGCAAGCTTCTATGATTGACAAGCTCCTTAGCGCTTCTCAAAAACCGGTTCAATTTGTTGGCGACTTTGGGTAAACAAAGAAGAGATGAATTATGTGGGTAATCAATGCTACCAAAAAGGCGGTTTCAACAACAACTACCGCAACCACCCAAACTTCTCTTACCGGAACACAAACGTGGATAATCCACAAGATCAAGTCTACCCTCAACAACAACAAAGCAATCAAGCTCTCCAACAAAAGCAATTCACTCAACAACAACAAGGTTTCGTTCCCAAGAAATTTTTTCAAGGAAACCAAGGCGGGTTTCAACCCAAGCAAGGCTTTTCTCCGCCCAGTTTCAAGCCACAAGCTCAAGGCAATGCCTCTATGCCTCAAGATTTTGATATGAAGAACATTCTTCAACAACTTCTTCAAGGCCAAGCCAATGGAGCAATGGAGATTAGTAAGAAGATGGCGGAGATCCACAACAAAGTGGATTGCTCCTACAATGATCTCACGTCTAAGTTTGAGACATTGAGCTCTAAAATCAAGCAACTTGAAGGCAAAGGTGTAGCTTCTTCTTCACGGACACAAATTCAATTGCTGGGCAAACCCAAGGAATATGTGAACGCCATCACACTTCAATGTGGCAAGGAACTTCCCCCTCGTGAAGCCCCTAAGTTTGATGAGGACATCGATGTTCAAGTTGGGGGGGAGACGCTTGAAACCGAAGAAGGTGTGATTAAGAATGGTCTTGAGGATATAGATGACAAGAAGAAAGAGGTTGCTACTCAAGAGAAGCCTAAGAAGAAAGAAACTCCATTCGTTCCACCGCCTTACGTATCGAAGCTACCATTTTCGGGCCGCTTCAAGAAGCAATTGTTGGAGAAGTATAGGGCGGTATTCGATAGACAAATGGAAAAGGTTGAACTCACCAATCCCTTGGTTGATGCATTCCTCCTCGTGCCACAATACGCCAAATTTCTTAAGGATGCCATCAAAGAAAGATCGAAAGAGATGGAGAGCATGGTGGTGCTAACTCACGAATGTAGTGCCATCATCCAAAATAAGGTTATCCCAAAGAAGCTTTGTGACCCCGGTAGTTTCACTCTCCCTTGTGCTCTTGGACCACTCGCCTTCAACAAATGTCTATGTGATCTTGGAGCAAGTGTTAGCTTGATGCCGCTCTCGGTTGCAAAGAGTCTTGGGTTCGTTCGTTACAAAGATTGTAGGATATCTCTCGTGCTAGCGGATAGATCGGTGAGGCATCCAATTGGAATGCTTGAAGACTTACCCATCATGATTGGGGATTTCGTAGTGCCTACCGACTTCGTTGTGCTTGAGATGGATGAAGAGCCTAAGGATCCATGATAAATAGATTTTGTTGTTAGGTTCATATCAATTCCTCTATGCTTGTCATTGTAGCATAAGAGGNCCCAACTCCGATCCAGCTTGGCTTGGTGACTTCCAATCCTTCCAAAGTGCTTCCAAGTACCTAGAAAAGACTCCAAAACATGCGAGATACGCTAGGACCTAATGCACAACATCCTAGTTCCTAAGGAAGACCAAAATGCGAGATAGAACCATGATAAGTATGCAAATCACATCAAACTCCTAACTAATATGCATGCTAGAATAAGTAAAATATGAGAATATCAATCCACTCATCTTTGGGAGACCATTCTTAGCTACCGCTGGTGCTATAATTGATGTGAGGAGAGGCAAGATTAATCTCCATTTGGTGAAGAACGATGTCCTTAGATTTGACATCCATAACGTGATGAAGAAACTGATATCTTCATATTTTACATGTTCTAGCATACATTTCACTTAAAGTTTTGTGTCATTTGCATGCATAATCATGGTTTTGTCTTGCATTTAGGTCTTTATTAGAGGTTAGGATGTTGCATTAGTTCCTAGAGAGTTTTGCATGCATTTGGAGTGTTTCTAGGTGTTTTGGAGATATTTGGAGTAATGGAGCAAAATAGGATGCAAGGATCATTCCGAAGCGTCCCAAAGATGCGGCTGTACGACGACCCTCCGATCTGATTCAGCCTCGACAGTCTTCATGGAAGTTGTAGCGGGATGAAAAGGGGATTGGATCTATAGGTTGGTTGATGCAAAGATTCGTAAGAATAGCTCTAAGCATAAGATTAGCCTCAAAAGTTCAAAGAACAAGAGAAAAACCAAAGGGAAAAGCATTAAAAAGGTGCAAGAGGCGTGAACAAGAATGAACAAAAAGGCGAGTTACGGTTAAAACAAAAGAAGCATCAAACTACAAAGAGCAAGGAAGAAGAAGCTAATCCCCGAGTGAGAAGAAGATGAAGTGAAAAGAACGACAAGCGTGTTTGGGTTCGAGAAGGCGAAATGCCTTGAGAAGAAATGGGTAGCTTAGGATATGGGCACAATGGGTTAAAAAGGCTTAGGTTAGAGACACTCTAGGCATTTGGGTAGATGAGAATTCTCCCTTGTATGCATAGGTTGCCTTTTACCTTTAGCATTTTGCTAGAGTTTGCTCTTTCCATGAGAGATCCTTGCATTTGATTACCCATGCGTGATAATGAGATCATCATGCGTGATAATGAGATCATCTTCATCTCATAACCGAACCCTTAGCCAAACAAATTCATTTGATCTTGCATAAACATGATTCACGCTTATTACACTTAATCAATGTCAAGGGGTTGGAGGATATGAAAGTTTGTGTAGGTTGAGGTTCGAATGTAAGTCATGCAAGGATAAGTATGGCTAGTCACTTTTGAGTAAGTTTGTTTGATCGCATCATGAAGTTTGCAACTTGGACATTGGGCTTATATTCTTTTTATGGCACTTGTGGATTTGAGCTCCCATTTTTGATCATCTCTCTCTTCTTATTCTTATTTGCTTGAGGACAAGCAAAGTTTTAAGTTTGGGGGAATTGATATCTTCATATTTTATATGTTCTAGCATACATTTCACTTAAAGTTTTGTGTCATTCGCATGCATAATCATGGTTTTGTCTTGCATTTAGGTCTTTATTAGAGGTTAGGATGTTGCATTAGGCCCTAGAGAGTTTTTGCATGCATTTGGAGTGTTTCTAGGTGTTTTGGAGATATGTAGAGTAATGGAGCAAAATAGGATGCAAGGATCATTCCAAAGCGTCTCAAAGATGCGGCTGGAAAGCGACCCTCCAATCTGATTCAGCCTCGACGGTTTTCATGGAAGTTGTAGAGGGATGAGTTAGCTGTCCAAGGGAGTTGGAATCAAGCCATTCGGACGTTCGTTTTGGGATATATGTCCTTTTTACTAAAGCCATGACTGACTAGCCGCGAAGCTGTCAACCAATACCGACCAGCATTGGATCGGTCCATTGGATCGGTATTGCAACAGAGACTTGTACCGACCAGAAGCTCTTCTCAATACCGCTCCAGATCAGCTCGGCTTGAAGGCTCAGGAATATTAGTACCGACCTGTTCTGGAGCGGTACTACTTGGTCGGTACAAACACGGCAGTGCAGGTCAATCCATTTGTACCGGCTGAGCGAAGGGGTTCCGATGTGATTCAGCCTCGATGATCTTCATGAAAGTTGTAGCCAGATGAGTTGTCTGTTCACAGGAAGTCGTTTGAGGTCATTCGGATGTGTATTCCCGGAGATACGGCGATTTTACTAAGGGAATATCTGACTGGCCGCGAGACAATGCCGACCCGCACTAGGTCGGTACCACCAATCAGCACAAGAAATATTAGTACCGACCTGTTCTCGAGCGGTACACCTTTCTCGGTACTGGGAAAAAGATTAGTACCGACCTGCCCTAGCTCGGTATACTTGGTCGGTACAAAACCACTTCCTAATCCGTCCTCATGAAGCCAGCCGAAGTGACTCAAAGATCAGGCCGAATTAATAATTTACACTCGGATTTAGATTCGGAAGTCTTCATAGACGTTGTAGATGATTGAGTTAGCTGCCTTCTGGAGGTGGTTACATGTCATTCTGATCCGTGGTTAGAAAGATACATCAGATTAATCAGAGATATGTCTGTCTGGCGTCCAAATGAGTCCTGCTCCCAATACGACTTCTGAACGATCAACCAATACGAAGGATTTCCAATTCGATTCAGCTTCTACGTTCTTCATAAAAGTCGTAGATATATGAGTTAGCTATCACCTGGAGGTGGTTTCAGGTCATTTGGATACGTGGTTCAAGAGATATGGCGATTTTACCAAGTGTATACTAGTACCGACCGACTCCCGTGCGGCACACTCCGACTGGTATGACACCAGAGACTTGTGCCGATCCACTATACCGACCCAGGACTGGTCGGTACAGACCACCAGAATCAGCCAAAACCCAGTTTTAGCCGGGTCAATACCCGGTTTGTCCTGGGTTGACCCGGTTCGATCCCCTATCACTATTTAAGCCCAAAAACCTAATTTTCTTGGAGGATCTTCTTTTTTTTTCTTGCTAAAAACCTTCCCATTTAGGGTTATAAGTGATTGTAATAGAGATCTTTAGTCTGTATGCAATTTAAAGTTTGTTTCTCTTAATTTCCTTTCAATTTCATCTCCCTATTCTCTAATCATGGTTAACAACACCTCTTTCATGAGATTTGGTGTGTTCTTCATGATTAGTGAGTAGTTCTTCTTGGATCATTTGGGTTTGGTAGATTAGGGGGTTTCTTTGTTAATCTTTGATGTCTAGAGCTTAATTGTCTTGTTTCCTTTCTTATTTAGTGTTTATAATGCTAGATTAGGCTTGAGAAAGTTAAATCTAGATCATAGGGAATTGCATGCACACAAGATGTTTGATGAAATTCCCAAATGAATTAAATAAGAGATTTTGACACTTAGCTCATGAAAATGATTGTCTAAGATGNCCCTATTCTCTAATCATGGTTAACAACACCTCTTTCATGAGATTTGGTGTGTTCTTCATGATTAGTGAGTAGTTCTTCTTGGATCATTTGGGTTTGGTAGATTAGGGGGTTTCTTTGTTAATCTTTGATGTCTAGAGCTTAATTGTCTTGTTTCCTTTCTTATTTAGTGTTTATAATGCTAGATTAGGCTTGAGAAAGTTAAATCTAGATCATAGGGAATTTCATGCACACAAGATGTTTGATGAAATTCCCAAATGAATTAAATAAGAGATTTTGACACTTAGCTCATGAAATTGATTGTCTAAGATGAATTTTGGCTATTGGAACTTGTTATTTAATGCTTGTTGATTGCTTATTCACAAATGAGAATTTGATCTTGAGTTTGTAATTAACAAAGTGATTAGTGCTAAGAGATTAGATTAATCTTGATTAGTGTTCTAGGCTTAAGGAAACGCACTTGTGTGATTGTGTATGCATCATTGCTTAGCTTAAGATTCCCCCAAATCAATTGCCTTACCCAAAGATCCTCTTTTTAATCATTGTCTTAATCTTGCTTTGTTTAATTGAATCATTAGCTTGCTAGATTAAAACTAAAACCACTTATTTTGCTTAGCTTATATAGTTTCTTTGATTCCTAGTGTGTTAGCCTCATACCTCCTTGGTTTGATATCTTAAATACCACCATGACATGAGTGGGATTTGAGTAATTGATTAGTAAAAATCCTATTATCAGAAACCCACAATTGATGGTCAAGTTTACTACATTGAGGTGATGGACGAATTAGCGGATGAGTTCTTGGAAGAATTGAACCTTGAAGACCATTTGCAAGTTGCTTTGACCAAAGATCATGGAGAGCATGGGTATCTACATGAAGCAAGTGAAGGTTACAAGATGCTTTTGGACTCACACAAAGCTTTGGATGGAGAGAGTAGGTACTTGGAGTTGGCTCAAGTTGCACACAACATAAGTGTTGTTGAGATAGAGGGCGACGTTGAGCATGAAGATAGCAAGGGTAAGACTAGCTTGGATGAGGATGATTGGAGCGAGCTCAAGGCGCCTAAGGTGGACCTTAAACCGCTTCCAATAGGGCTAAGGTACGCTTTCTTAGGTCCCAATGGGTCTTATCCGGTCATTGTGAATGATAGTCTTAATGATAATGAGTTATCCACTCTATTGCATGAGTTGCAAAAATTTAGGAGAGCCATTGGATATTCTCTAGATGATATCAAAGGCATATCTCCTATGCTTTGCACTCACCGCATACATCTAGAGGATGAATCAAGGACCTCCATAGAACATCAAAGACGGTTAAACCCGAATTTGAAAGAGGTTGTTAAAAAGGAGATCCTCAAGCTTCTAGATACGGGAATCATATATCCGATCTCGGATAACACGTGGGTTTCCCCGGTGCACGTGGTTCCCAAAAAGGGTGGGATAACCGTGGTTAAAAATGAAAAGAACGAATCAATCCCAACTAGAACGATAACGGGTCATAGGATGTGCATAGACTATAGGAAGTAGAACTCGGCATCTAGAAAAGATCACTTTCCTTTACCGTTTATTGATCAAATGTTGGAGAGATTAGCAAACCACCCTTTATATTGCTTTTTGAATGGTTATTCGGGATTCTTTCAAATTCCCATTCACCCTAATGACCAAGAGTAGACGACATTTACATGTCCTTATGGCACCTTTGCTTATCGAAGGATGCCGTTTGGACTATGTAACGCACCCGCCACATTTCAAAGGTGCATGATGTCGATCTTCTCGGATTTAATTGAGGAGATGGTCGAGGTCTTCATGGATGACTTCTTAGTCTATGGCTCCTCATTTGCTTCGTGTTTGTCCAATCTTTGTAGGGTTCTTACAAGATGTGAAGAGACGAACCTCGTGCTTAATTGGGAAAAATGTCACTTTATGGTGCGGGAAGGCATCGTGCTTAGACACAAAATCTCCGAGAAGGGAATAGAGTTTGACAAGGCAAAAATTAAGGTGATGATGAGTCTAGAGCCTCCAAATTCAGTCACGAGCATTCGAAGTTTCTTGGGACATGCGGGTTTCTACCGTCGGTTCATCAAGGACTTCTCCAAGATAGCAAGACCTCTCACACGGCTCCTTTCCAAGGAAGTGGAGTTCAAATTCGATGAAGAATGCCTTGAGGCGTTTTTGGAGATCAAAAAGGCTCTTGTGAGCGCACCGATAGTCCAAGCTCCGGATTGGGATTTGCCGTTTGAGATTATGTGTGATGCGAGTGACTACGCGGTTGGAGCGGTTCTTGGGTAAAAGAAAGATAAGAAGCTACATGTGATATACTAAACTGGTAGAACACTTGATGACACACAAGAGAGGTATGCTACTACGGAAAAAGAGCTACTTGCGGTTGTGTTTGCTATCGAGAAGTTTATATCCTATGTGGTTGGCTCCAAGATCATTGTCTACACGAACCATGCCGCGTTAAGGCACATCTATGCTAAGAAGGACACCAAACCAAGACTTCTAAGGTGGATCTTGCTTCTCCAAGAATTTGACATGGAGATTGTTGATAAGAAGGGTATTGAGAATAGAGTGGCATATCACTTATCAAGGATGCGGATAGATAATCTTATCCCTATAGATGACTCTCTTCCCGAAGAGCATCTCATGTTGGTTGGCATTTTGAGGAAAAGTCTTCAAGTGGTGAGAGTTCTTGAAGAAGCTAAAGGATTGGAAGATGAGAAGCTACCATGGTATGCTGACTATGTCAACTACTTAGCTTGCGGGAAAGAACAGCCAATGTTGGATGGCTATTAAAGGAAGAAGTTCTTTAGAGACATCACTTGTTCTATTGGGATGAGCCTTACTTGTATACTCTTTGCAAGGACAAGCTCTATAGGAGATGTATTCCCGAGGAAAAAGTTGTTGGTATCTTGATGCATTGTCACGGTTCGTCATATGGGGGTCATTTTGCTTCATTCAAGACGGTTGTTAAGGTTCTACAAGCGGGATTTTGGTGGCCAACTACGTTCAAGGACGCTCAAGAGTTTATATCTAGATGTGATGCGTGTCAAAGAAAGGGCAATATAAGTAGAAGAGATGAGATGCCACAAAATCCGATTCTTGAAGTCGAAATTTTTGACGTTTGGGGAATTGATTTCATGGGACCATTCCCTTCGTCCTATGGGAATCAATACATTTTAGTAGCGGTGGATTACGTCTCTAAGTGGGTTGAAGCAATCGCAAGCCTAACAAATGATGCTTAGGTGGTTCTCAAGTTGTTCAAGTCGATAATCTTCCCTCGCTTTGGAGTCCCACGGGTAGTGATAAGTGATGGCGGTTCCCATTTCATCAACAAGGTGTTTGAGAGCTTGCTTAGTTGTTGAGTGAATTGCTTTGGTTGTGGGGCTTGGTTTCCTTGTTGTTGTTAAGGGTAGACATGGTCTTGCGGGTTCTTCCGGTAAGAGAAATTGGGGTGGTTGCGGTAGTTGTTGTTGAAACCGCCTCTTTGGTAGCCTTGATTACCCACATAATTCATCTCTTCTTGGGTACCCACGTCTCGTTCTTCCTCTTGGTAACCTTGATTGTCTTCAAAGTCCCCAAAAAAGTGAACCGGTTTTTGAGAAGCGCTAAGGAGCTTGTCTATCATAGAAGCTTGCTTGTCCATCTTCTCGGTGAGAATTTTCATCTCCTTAGACCTCTTATGCTCATCAAAATCACTAGTTGTCCTAGTGGCTTGGTCATAATCGTCCCCATAAGTTCCGTCGCTTTGAGCTAGATTCTCAACTAGTTCCATGGCTTCATCAACATCTTTGGCCAAGAAGTTCCCATTGGAGGCCGTGTCTAGAAGCATCTTATCTTGGGCAATGCACCTTGGTAGAGGGTGCTTAGGAGAGATGCATTTGAGAAACCGTGATGAGGGCATTGAGAAGTGTAGCTTCGAAATCTTTCCCATGCCTTGTTGAAAGACACATTTGATCGTTGGGCGAAGCTTGAGATTTCGTTCCTCAACTTGGTGTTCGAGCCGGTGATAAGAACTTAGCAAGGAAAACTTGCTTCCAACCATCCCATGACGTGATTGAGCATTGAGGAAGATTCTTCTCCCATTGATGTGCCTTATCTCCAGGGGAACAGGGGAAGAGTCTTAGCTTGAAACTATCTTCGGATACACCGTTCGTCTTGGTTAGCTCGCATATCCTATCAAATTGATCAATATGATCCAACGGGTCCTCCATAGGTAGGCCGTGGAATTTGTTACTTTGAACCTTATTGATCAATCCCGCCTTCACTTCAAAGTTGTTGTTCTCCACCGGAGGGGCTTGGATCCCTTGACGGTTTTGATGAGCATTGGCGGCGTCACCTGCGCCAACTACGTTTTGAGCCCTTGGGGGATGGTTAGGGACTCTCATTGGCCGGGCGGGTGGTGGTGGGATGTGGTGAGCGTGGCCACCTTGGGCTTGGTGGTTTCCATTACCACCATGACCGTGTTGCACGTTGTCATGTATGTCACCGATTGGTATATCTTCGTCGTTCTCCATACCCAAATCCTCAACATCTTGAACCCGTTCCCTTTCTCTTCCTGCTCTACCTCCTCGTTCCAAGAGATGGATGTCGTCTATTCGCTCAACTAGGTTTTTGTTGCCTCTAGAACGCGTATGCATACACCTAGAATAGAGAGATAGCAACAAAAAGTGTAAGAGATTAGAAACCGAAATAAAAAGAAAGCTTAATCTCAAGAAGATCTAAAATCTTAATGTTGAAAGCTAAACCCAATGGGCAACGACGCCAAATTGATAGTAGAATTTTGTCTATCTAGATATCAATTCTCTAGATGCTAAGTAGCATAAGAGATATCAAATCCAATATGTTAAGTTCCAAAACACCAAGAATACATAGAACTATTCAAGTTAAGCTAATATGATTTGGGTTTGGGATTAATTCTAGCAATCTAAATCAAAAGTAGCAAGGAACAAAGCAACACCAAACCGGATTAAATGCAATAATAAAAGGCGAACCCAAGGATGAGGTTATGGAATTAAGGTGACCCTATAGCTAATTCATGATGCTTAATACGCAAACAATGCTAAAATCCCTAGGTTATGATCACTAATTATGACTAATCCTCTCTCAAGGTACTAATCACTTTGCTAATCACTAAATCAAGAACAAATTCTCATTTGTGATAGAATGATTAGCAAGCATTAATTTCAGCATTCAAATCAACCAATAAACACCCTAGACATCTACTATAATAGGCTAGGAATGATTATCTCTAACTAAGTTCTTTGGGGAATTTCATCAAACACCTTGTGGGTGTGAAATTCTCTAAAGTCTAGATTGATTATCTCCAATCTCATCTAGCATTGAGCACACTTAGCAAGAAGGGAAATTGGTAAATCTAACCCTAAACATCATGAATCAACCATTGGATCACCCTAAATCTACCTCATCCCAAGATCCTAAGAGACTACTCACTAATCATATGTGAACTAACAAATCCTATGAAGAAGATGTTAAATCCCATGATTAGATGATGATTTGATTAAGAAAAGAAAGATAGAAGGTAGAAATCAAGAAATCCAAACTTAAATTGCATAAAAAGTAGAAGATCTCTCTTACAAATTACTTAGAACACTTAAGGGAAGGTTTTTAGCATAAGAAAAGAGATATCCCAAAAAAAATTAGGTTTTGGGTTAAAATAGTAAAAAGGGGCGAACCGGGTCCACCCGGGAGAAACCGGGTGTCGACCCGGGACAAACCGGGTGTCGACCCAGTCGAAATGGGTCAAAGGTGGTCGTAGGTGTCACACCGATCATCGGCGCTGCAAACCGGTGTAAGTGCTGGGTTTATGCACCGAGTGGGAGCACCGGATGAAGGCGGGTCGGTGTGCGGCTTCCTTCGGTCGACGCTGAGAAGAACACCGGACAGTTGTAACGGTGTGAAAGAGGATTGGAACGGTGCTTACGTTCTGATGGTGCACCGATTGACTACACCGGACGAGGGCAGGTCGGTCTGGGATTCAACACCGTTTGGGAACACCGGTCGTAGGCCGTGCGGTGGAGACGTTCTGAGGAGGCACACCGGTCGGTGTTCGTGCAGTGTGAAGGCAACCTGGATCGGTGCCTACGTTATGATCAGACACCGTGTGGTCACACCGACCTAGCCGAGCGGTGTGGTGTTGTCCTTAGCCCTCTTTTGCTTCTAACTTCTTTTCCTTGCTCCAAATATGAATGGCCCCAAGTCCATGTCTCCAAATCACCTCCAAAACACCTAAAATACATTCCAAAACAATGCGAAACTCTCTAGGACCTAATGCAACATCCTAAACTCTAATAAAGATTGAAATGCAAGACAAAACCATGATTATGCATGCAAATGACTAAGAAATGCTAACTAAAGTGCATGCTAGAACATGTAAATTATGAGAATATCACTCAACCCCAAACAAAGTTTCCTCAACTTTTCCACACCTGGGGCCGCCTCGGTTCAAGATGCATCACCACCGCCGCGTTCGTCTGGAGAAATGACACCTGCGGCGACAAGGCCACCAT
The DNA here is from genome assembly GCA_002933915.1 of Eutrema heterophyllum. NCBI lineage: Eukaryota > Viridiplantae > Streptophyta > Magnoliopsida > Brassicales > Brassicaceae > Eutrema > Eutrema heterophyllum. The sequence goes on along the minus strand of PKMM01007473.1, from coordinate 74,035 downwards.
TATTCAATCCACCTCGAACGAGTCTCAGAACGAAGCAAGCCGCCGAGCTAGCGAGATCCCACCTCGGGACAATTAAAAACGCCAACGACGAAGTAAACCAAGGCGAAAGAATCAATGTCTCAGAACGCTTCAACGATATTGAACTCACCACGGTACGAGGAGAGGCAAGATTTGCGGGAGATATCCCTCGCTCATGACGACACCATCTCATTCCAAAAACCCTCGATTTATTGACCCATGTGATGACCTCGGTAAGAAGATTCCAATCACCTTACTCGTCCGAAGGGGCGATACCAGCAGTGGCAGAATCGCTCTCATCCAATCCATCTCGGACGATTCGCAGAACAAAGCAGCAAATCGCCGAGCCCATAAGAACTCAACCAGAGAGGTATACCAATGACGAGACAACCCGAACCAAAAGAACTGACACCTCAGGTCGTATCATAAACGGCGAACCCGCCTCGGCACGAGAAGGACCACAAGCCGCGGAGAACACCCCTGATTCGAGCCGTTTTGACAATGATTTCATAGTTGGAAATCTTCTCTGGATGGAGCAAATGCGACTCGTCGACGAACTAGTGAGGATGGATCGAAACCAACGCAACAAGCTGGGAGAAGCATTTTCGGAGGATATCCACGGCTCAGGACGCTTCTACAACAATCTAACGGAAGAGGAAGAGAATATTCTTTGGGTAGAGCAGATGCAGCGTGCGGACGAGCTAAGGATGTACCAAAGCAATAAGTCAGCAAAGACAAGCCAACCCTGGATAGGCAAAGCAAGCAAAACCGAGGCCACCCCCACTTAAAACGACACCGAGAGGCGAACCTTCAGACCAACAGAGCATCGGGCAATCGGCGCAGTCCCCGAGGTCGATCAAATGCCAAGGGAAACCCGAGAAACTCCCTTTAAGACGAGATTCACCGAGGCGATTATCCCTGCACAGGAAAAAGTCAGAATTCCATACTATGACGGGTCAGCCGATCCGAACGATCACATTAGGATTTTCCGTATGGTGATGTGCCGAGCCATGGATTTTTTTGCCGATTCGCATAACACTTAGAAGACACCGCACTTGATTGGTTCTCGAACCTAGAGCGAAACTCAATCGCCAACTTTTGCCAACTGTCTGCTCAATTCCTAAAAAGATTCGCCGAACTCATAGAGCAAGGAACCTCCGATGCCGACCTGTGGAGCCTAACTCAAGGATCAACAGAGCCATTGCGGAGCTTCATAGGGCGATTCGCTGCCACGGCCTCGAAAGGAGAGAAGGTGAATGATCAAATCGCAATCAACGCGCTGAAACAATGGCTCGGATCGGATTTCAGAAGAGAACTAATACTGAAGGCACCTCTGACATTCCAGGATGCCCTACGCCGAGCTTCAGATTTTATCTCCGAGGAAGAAAAAACGAGAGACGCCCCACCAAGAAGCCGGGCAGAGGATCAGTCGAGAACGCTCATGAGCGAATACGATACAACCTCTTCCTATGCAACCATGTGATATTCTCAATTTTATCTCTTTTAAGTATTCATTTAGCTTACGTTTTGCCTCTTTTGCATGTGTCTCATAGCATTTCTTTAGTGTTTGTTCTCATTTAGAGTTTAGAGAGTTCATGCTAGGTCCTAGATAGTCTTGCATGTTTTGGAGTGTTTTCTAGGTGCTTGTAGGCATTTTGGGGATGATTGGAGTAATGGAGCAAAAGAGAATGCAAGGGTCACCCGAAGTGTCCAAAAGAACTGGCCAGACGAAGGGTTTCAAATCAGAATTAGCTCCGAAGGTCTTTATGAAAATGATGGAAAAATCAGATAGCTGTCGTCTGGAAGTGGTTTCAGGTCATTTAGATAAGTGGTTCAGGAGATATGGCGATTTTACCAAGGATATGTCCGTCTGGCCGTGAGACCTTCGATCAACATCGACCCACCTTTAGTCGGTGTCCTTGATCGGTGTCAAGACAGAAGGAAACACCGACCCTCCTTTGCCCGGTGCACTTGGTCGGTGTTGACACAGAAACAAGCACTGACCCACTCTCAACACCAACCAAAACTCACCCGGTGTTCGACTTACCCACTCAACACCGACCAACCTTTGCTCCATGTCACTTGGTCGGTATGAAGAAGAACCAACACCGACCCACTATTGGTCGGTGTTGAGACCGGAGCAAACACCGACGACATGCACCGGCCAATGTCTACTCGGTGTCACAAGTCCAAAATCCGTCCTCATTGAAGCCAGTCGAAGTGTCTGAAATATCTGCCAAGACGAAGGGTCTCCAATCGGAATTAGCTTCGGAGGTCGTCATAAAAGTCGTAGACAATTGAGTTAGCTGTCATCTGGAGGTCGTTTTTTAATTTGTTCTGCGCTGTGGTTCGAAAGATACAGCAGATTTAGCAGGCACATGTATGTCTGGCACCCAAACGAGTTATGCTCATTGCAGCACCGACCCACCAACACCGACCAAGGCCTGGTCGGTGTGAAGCCACTTAACCCAGATCTGACCGGGTCAATACTCGGTTTGTCCCGGGTTGACCCGGTCCGCCCAAGACCATTCAAATACTTTCAAACCTAATTTTTCATGATCTATACTTTCTTTTCTCTTTTTCTTTGGCAACAAAAACCTCCTTTGAGCGTTCTTCGATTTTTGTAAGAGATATCTTGAGCTTTTATGCTATCTAAAGTTTGGGTTTCTTAATTTCTCTAATCTCTCTTCTCATTCATCATTTAATGATGGGATCTAACACTTTTCTTATGAGATTTGTTGGTTCCACCGTGATTAGTGACTAGTTCCCTTTGGATCATTTGGGTTTGGTAGATTAGGGAATTTCTTTTGTTAATCTTTGATGTCTAGATCTTAATTATCTTGTTTCCTTTCTTATTTAGTGCTTATAATGCTAGATTAGGCTTGAGAAAGTTAAATCTAGATCATAGGGAATTTCATGCACACAAGGTGTTTGATGAAATTCTCCAATGAACTAATTAAGAAATTTTCATACTTAGCTCATGAGAATGATTGTCTAAGATGAATTTTGGCTAATGGAACTTGTGCTTAATGCTTGGTAATTACTTGTTCACAAATGAGAATTTGATCTTGATTGGGTAATTAGTGAAGTGATTAGTGCTAAAAGATTAGATTAATCTTGATTAGTGTTCTAGGCTTAAGGAAGTGCACTTGTGTGATTGTATAGACATAATTGCTTAGTTTGAGATTCCCCCAAATCAATTGCCTTACCCAAAGATCAACTTTTAATCATTGTTAATCCTATTTAGTGCTTGTTTACTTGTTTGCTTGATTTAATTTGAATCATTAGGTTGCTAGATAAAACCAAAACCCTTTTGTTTGTTTGGATTAGAGAGTTTCTTGCATTCTTGTTGCATTAAACTAAACCTCAATTGGATTGACACCTAAAATATTGCAATGACATGAGCATATTTATGATTGATTCTTAGGAAAACTCCTACTATCAATTGGCGCTGTTGCCATTTGGGGTTCTAGTTTAGTCAATATGATTTAGATTCTTTCTGAGATTAAACTTTTATTTTCTTTGTTTAGTAATCTCTCTATCTAGTTTTCTTTCTTCATATAGGTGTATGAACACAAGGGCTAGAGGTGGACACAACCTTGTTGAGCCAATCAACGGCATACATCTATTGGAACGTGGGATTAGAGAAAGGAGAGAAAGCAAAAGGGGAATGCAAAAATGTAAAGTGGTTGGTGACAAGGTATAAGTTTAGATCTTGGTATTAGATTTAGCCTCAAAATGCAAAGTGAAAAAGGAAAGAAGCCAAAAATTGGCTAAGGCATCAAGTGATGAGAAATGAGGCAAGATAAAGAAAGAAAAAAAAGAATAAAGAGCTAAAGCAACAAGAAAGAGGAGCACCAAACAACAAATTCAATGGAGGAGAAGAATCCCCCAAGTAAGGAAAAGATGAAGAGAAGGAGGTCAAAAAGAAAGACATGGAAACATGTGGGACATAAAGGCAAAAGGCCTTATGAAAAAATGGTAGCTTAGGTTTGGGATTTCATGGGTAAGAAATGCTAGGGTTAGAGACATTTTAGGCATTAGGTAAATGAGAATTCACCTTTGTATGCATAGGTTGCCTTTTACATTTAGCATTTTGCTAAAGTTTGCTCATTCCTTGAGAGATCCTTGCATTGGAGTACCTGCGCATGTGATTGAGATCATCTTCATCTCAAAACCTAATCCCTTAGCCAAACGAGTTCATTTGATTTTGCATAAGCATGATTCACATAAAACATGAATGAATGTCAAAGGGTTGAAGGATAAGAATGCTTGTGTAGGTTGGGACTTGAGGTTGATGCATGTGGAGATAGAAATGGCTAACTCTTTTGGAGTAGACTCACTTGATGCATTAGAATTACAAACTTGGACGTTGAATTCAATCTATTCTTGTGATGCTTTTGGATTCTAGCTCCCATCTTCATGACTCTCACTCTTCTTGTTCTTGTTTGTTTGCTTGAGGACAAGCAAATGAATAAGTTTGGCGGAGTTGATATTCTTGAGCCGTCGGAATTTTCTGACAGAATACCGAGAAAATAGCGAGGAAATTTCGGCGAATATAAGTTCCTCGGAAATCGGTCGGAAAATTCCGACGGATCGAGAGTCGTCGGAATATTCGCCGGTATTCCCTCGGAAATCGGTCGGATTTATATTCGACCAGTATTCCCTCAGAAATTGGTCGGAAAATTCCTACCGTTTTAAGGCCGTCAGGAATCAGTGGGGAATTTCCGATCGATTTCCGAGGGATAAATAGCCATCGGAAATTTCCGAGGGATTTCCAACAGATATATATCCGTTAATGTATTAGTTGTAGTAGCTGTTATATAGCCGTTTGAAATTTAAAAGACCGTCGGAAATCCCTCGGAAATCTGTCGGAAAATCGCTGAATATTTCTCCCCCTCATTTACAACATTCACAAAGGAAACAAAAAATTACACAATGTCTTATTTTCGATCGTGGATGGACAAACTTCCGCGTGATCCCGCAACGGGGGAATTGACGGATGAGTTCCCACAAGGTGTGGAGGAGTTCATGAACTTTGTGTCAAACAATAGCATGACATCGGAATACGGTAATATGTATTGTCCTTGTACCAAATGTCAGAATCATAGATTAGTCTTAGTTAGGGAAGTAAGGAAGCACTTATATAGGACTGGATTTATGCATGGTTACAAGATTTGGTATACCCACGGAGAAACTGGTTCAATGGTGCAATATTATGGTAATTATGGTAGCACATCGAATAGGTTTGATAGTACTTCGGGTACTAGGTTAGAGGAACCAACATCAGAAGTAGATGTAAACGCAGGTTACACTCAGATGGTGAATGATGCGTTTCATGAAAACATAGCATCGTATCATGTTGAGGATGGTAACATGATAGAGGAACCAAATTTAGAAGCGCGAAAGTTTTTTGATATGCTAGATGCGTCTAAGCAGCCATTATACAAAGGATGTAGAGATGACTATAAAGCAGGTTGATGACTATAAAGACGAATTTCAACTTAGCCGAGGATTGTGTTGATGTGATAGCTAATTTTGTTAGAGATATCTTACCTGAAGATAATATTTCACCGGCTTCATACTACAAGATTCAGAAGCTTGTAGCTAGTCTTGGATTACCGTATCAGATGATAGATGTGTGCATCGACAACTGTATGATCTACTGGAGAAAGGACGAAAACCGGTTGAAGTGGCGCTTTTGTCACAAACCTCGGTATCAGGATACATGTGACAGAGTACCTGTTCCACATAAATGGATGTGGTATTTGCCCCTAGCTGATAGGTTGAAGAGGTTATATCAATCCGAGCGCACGGCAGGGCCTATGAGATGGCATGCAGAACATAACTCAGATGGAGAGATTGCGCATCCCTCATATGCAGAAGCATGGAAACATTTTCAAGAGGTTTGTCCTAGTTTTGCGTGTGAGCCAAGGAACGTATACCTCGGGTTATCTACGGATGGATGCAACCCTTTTGGAAAGCATGGGAGGCAATATTCGTTGTGGCCTGTAATCGTCACACCTTACAATTTGCCGCCAAATTTGTGCATGAAACGAGAGTTTTTGTTCCTCACAATCCGTGTCCCCGGTCCAGAGCATTCTAAGAGATCCCTCGATATTTTCTTGCAGCCATTAATTTATGAGTTGAGAATGTTGTGGAAAAATGGTGTTGAAGCGTTCGATGTTTCCCTGCAACAGAATTTTATGATGCGTGCGGTACTTATGTGGACCATAAGTGATTTCCTAGCATACGGTATGCTATATGGATGGTCAACGCATGGAAGGTTGGCGTGTTGAATAGTAGGATTTTTACTAATCAATTACTCAACCCTACTCGTATCATTGTAGAATTTGAGGATCAATCCAAATGGGTTGTAGTATCTCAAGCACTAAGAATACATAGAACTACTTAATCCAAGCGAGGCAAGTTGGTTTTTGTGTTTAATCTAATTTAAAACAAGTAACAAGAACTAACAATATTAAACGAGTTGAAATTTAATAAATATAAACGAATCCAAGGATGGGGTAATCGATCCTAGATGATCTATGGCTAATTCATGATGCTCAATACTTAAACAAGGCTAATCCCTAGGCAATGATCATTAAACGAGTGTGATTAATCCTCTCTCAAGGCACTAATCACCATGCTAATTATTAATCCAAGATCAAATTCTCATTTGTGAATTATTAATTAGCAAGCATTAAGTGTAAGCATTCAAGATCAACCAAAATAAACACCCTAGACAACTACTCTCATAGGCTAGGAATGAATATCTCTTGATAAGTTCATCTAGGCATTTCATCGAACACCTTGTGGGTGGGAAATGCCCTTTGATCTAAACAAGCTTTCTCAAGAAAATCTAGCATTAGGATCACTAATCAAGAAGGGAAATACATTAATCTATCCCTAAGCATCATAAATCATCCATGGAGCCATCATAAATCTAACCCATCCTCAAACCCTACAAGACTACTTACTAATCATAATGGACCTGACAAATCCTATGAAGAACATGTTAAATCCCATGATTTAATGATTAGATGATTAAGAAAGAAGAGAGAGAAGATAGAAATCAAAGGATCCAAACTTAAATTGCATAAATCAAGAAGATATCTTTTACAAATTACTTAGAACACACTTAGAGAAGTTTTTAGCATAAGAAAAAGACATAATCCCCCCCCAAAAATTAGGTTTAGGTCTTTTTATACTAAAAGGGGGCAAACCGGGTTGACCCGGGACAAACAGGGTACCGACCCGGTTGAAATGGGTCATGATAGGTTTTCTGGGTTGAGCACTGGATGGATGGTGGGTCACGATCCGGTGTTGTGGTTCGGTGTGGAAAGCTTCTTCAAGGGGGAGGCGAGGTAGCACCGGATTCTTACACCGGACGGACGGGTCGGTGTAGAATTCTTCCTTCAGACGAGATGAAACGCGCACCAGACGATTGGGTCGGTGTGAAATGAAGGACCGGTCCGGTGCTTAGCTTCTGCCTCCACACCGGTCTGTGGCACCGGATGGACGGGTCGGTGTAGATGCCCTGAAGATCATCACCAGATGGCCATACCGGATGGCCATACCGGATGGACGGGTCGGTGTTGGACGAGAGGGAGAGCGAAGGCGGGACGCGCACCGACCGTCCACTCGGTGCGGAATGAGAGCCTGGTCCAGTGCTTAGCTTCTGTCTCCACACCGGATGGTCACACCGAATGGACGGTGCAGTGCTGCACGCTTGTTCTTCTTTGGCCGATTGCGCCAGATGGCAACACCGAATGGACGGGTCGGTGTGGTCGTTCTGAAGCCTTCCTCTTGCCTCTAGCTTCTTCTCCATGCTCCTCATTCGAGTGGTCTTAATTCCATGGTCTCCAACTTCCTTCAAAACACTTAGAATGCATTCCAAAACATGCGAAACTCTCGGACCTAAAGCAACTTCCTAGACTCTAAATGCGACCAAAATGTTAAACAAAGCTTTGATTATGCATGGAAATGACAAGAGAATGCTAACTAAAGTGCATGCTAAAACATGTAAATTATGAGAATATCATGTGTTCGTATTGTCAAGATAACACTGACGCGTTCCAATTGAAGAACGGACGTAAGACTTCTTGGTTCGATTGTCATCGACGATTTCTACCGCATGATCATCCATATCGTCGGAGCACAACATTGTTTTGATGGTCCACCTCCTGAGTTAGATGGGAATTATATTATGACTCAATTGAGAGATTTTGGTGCTGAGAAAACAGTTTCATGCGGGGGTAATGGGCATTATCCCGTTCACGGTTGTGGCGAGTACCACAATTTGCACAAGAAGTGTATTTTCTGGGATTTGCCATATTGGAAGGACCATTTCCTGCGCCATAATCTAGATGTGATGCACATTGAAAAGAACTTTTTCGACAACATCATGAACACTGTTCTAAATGTGCAAGGAAAGACGAAAGATAATTTGAAGGCCAAATTGGACTTGCCAGATATTTGTTCCCGTAAGGAGTTGCATGTAATGACGAACGTGAAATCACTGCCCCTGCTTTCTAGTTCGATGCGACTTCAAAGGAGGAGTTCTTCGATTGGATTAAGCACGGTGTCAAATTCCCAGACGGATACGCATCTAACCTTCGTAATTGCGTTGATAGTTCAGAAGGGAAGTTTTCTGGCATGAAGAGTCATGATTGTCATGTTGTCATGCAGTGCCTCCTTCCATTTGCATTTTAAGGTCTTCTTCCTATGAAGGTCCATGCAGCTATTGCAGGTACATACATTTACAATATNCCGTAAGGAGTTGCATGTAATGACGAACGTGAAATCACTGCCCCCTGCTTTCTAGTTCGATGCAACTTCAAAGGAGGAGTTCTTCGATTGGATTAAGCACGGTGTCAAATTCCCAGACGGATACGCATCTAACCTTCGTAATTGCGTTGATAGTTCAGAAGGGAAGTTCTCTGGCATGAAGAGTCATGATTGTCATGTTGTCAGGCAGTGCCTCCTTCCATTTGCATTTTAAGGTCTTCTTCCTATGAAGGTCCATGCAGCTATTGCAGGTACATACATTTACAATATTATTTATGTTACCATATTTTTATTTGTGATCATTATACGTAAGTTTTTTAATTTTCTATGTATACTATATATGCATGGATCGGTGCTTTCTTCCGGGATGTATGCACGAGATCACTTAGATCAGCCGGAATCCGAAATCTGGGGGAAAACATACCGGTTCTACATTGCAACCTCAAGAAAATATTTCCTCCTGCCTTTTTTGATGTTATGGAACATCTTCCTATTCATCTCCCTCAAGAAGCAGCACTTGGTGGGCCGGTTCAATACCGATGGATGTACCCTTTTGAGCAGTATATGTTCCACCTAAAGAAGAAGGTGAAAAATCTTGCTAGAGTCGAGGGTTCTATTGTCGCACAGAGCATTAATGAAGAAACTTCCAACTCTGACGGCTACTACTTTCTAGCCCAAATCCAAACAAAAAGTGAAGCCCCGCACGACATGATGATGGAGGGAACATAGTTAGTTATCCTGTTTATGTCCCTGATATATTTACTCAGATTGGACGACTAAGTGGAAAAAGCAAGGATCTCCGACTATTAGAGGAGGAGCAAAGGCACTTGCATATGTATATTCTGACAAACTGGAACGACGTTTTGGAATATGAGAGGTACTTAATTATTATTTTTAATTAGTTAACAAATTAAGTTTACTAATGCATGCTATTTTCTAATGCATTTATTCATGAACAGTAGGTTCATGGCCCAAATACGCGATTGGTATCCAGATTACACAGAGGATGAGCTTGCTGTTGTCAGGCAGATTGACTTTGGTGATTGGTTGAAATATTATGTAAGTGTTAAATGATGCTTTATTATATAATTAAATTGTATAACTTCTTTTTATAAACTTTGTGTCGATTATTGTCCACATGAAATTTTTACAGGTTGGTCAGATGACTGCTAGCGGGGTTGAGTTCCGACGTGGTTAGTTGAGATGGTGAAAGGCGCGACGTTTATTGCACAGTCTTATCCGATGTATTGCACCCGAGGGTATGCTTTCAAGGCTCATCGGGAAGGAAGCTCAAAGATAACTTGTAATTCTGGTATATCGTCTCAATCTGGCGAAGTTGTCTACTACGGTGTCCTCCGCGAAATATTGGAGGTCCATTATCCGGGAATGATCGACTTGAGGTGCATTGCGTTCTTCTACGATTGGTATAATCCAGTGGAAGGTCTACGTCAGAACGCATTTGGTGTTACATCTGTCCACTCTCGAAGGTGACTTCAGAAATACGATCCTTTCATTCTTGCTTCACAAGCGGATCATGTTTCCTACATTCGATACCCCCAGGTTAGGAACAAGCAAGACCCTTGGATTATTGTTACGTCGATACACCCAAGAGGAAGAGTTTATGGAGTTTCCGAGCACGACCCTTTGCATGAAAACGCAATTAGTAACTTAGGTTCGATCGAGCATTCTCTTGAAGTTGACCTCGTTGTTGATTTCACCAGGGACGGGGATTACGAGGTATTTGAGGATTCTGAGGAAGAGATCGGCGAATCTGACGAGGATTCCGATTCAGCTACGTCAGATTATTCATCGGACTCGGAGTAATTAATTATGTAATAAATTTTGTTTCTCTATGTATTTTTTTTTATTTCGGAGTAATTAATTTTTCTTTTCACAAGTCATGTTGTTTCGAGTCTTTTATTTCATTGAGTCTAAGCTGATAGGACCATTATATAAGGTCCCCTTGCAGCCGTGTAATGTTTTTCACCTTTTGATGAAATAAAAACGTAGTTTTCACCTACTAATTTTCTATATTCAGGAATCCCAAAAAAAATTAGCCCCGACTAAAACAAAAATCCCTGGCAAAAACTGAAACTGTCTTAATCACATCAGTTTTAGCCGAGGTGAATGTACGAGTGGTAGGAGGTGGACCATCACGAAAATGGTGGAGATGGCATTTTTCAAGGAGGCTAAAACTCAATTCTCGTGCAACATGTACGAGTGGAAGCAAGTTTGGAGAAGTGGTGGAGATAAGCCAAAAGGCTTGAATGCGGAGGTGTGGAAGGAGTACATCCCGTACTGGGAAGAGCCCGAGACCGAAGCTCTCTCTAAGACTAACTCCAAGAACCGGAAGAGTCCCCAAGAAGGGAAGGGACCCGCTGTCCACAACAACGGGGCGAAGAGCTTTAAAAAGCTGAAATCGAAATGGTAAGTATTTTGGTGTTTTTAGTTATTTTCAAATATCGTTTTTAATATATTTTCTTATTTACTAACGGTTTTAGTTATTTTTTAGACGGAGGAAGACGGCGAAGTTCCGGATCACCTGAAAGTGATGGTGAGGACGCAAACCAACAAGAAGACCGGCCAGATTCAAGATCTTGCCGTTAGGGAGATCGTCAAGAAGGTGGCGAAGGCTTCCCAGGAGATCTTGACCCAGAGATCGCAGGACGGCGTCACCGACTTGCCACACTTCGGATCGGATAAACTAAACGTCGCGATGGTGAATCAGAAAATCCTAACCGAAAAAATAAATGAAGAGAAAAGAGGAGAGAGGAGAGAGCTACCTGTTTTCCGGGATTACAACAAATGCGAAGAATAAAAGAATGAAGAAAGCATCTCGCTATTTAAAGGCAACTCGGCGTGTGGCTACGCGTGACCTCAGGAATGAATAGAAATGCTTGCGATTCCCGATGTATTTGAAGCAAAATGCATTGACACGTGTACAAAATACCAACAGGCACAAGAAATCCGATAAAAGTGTAAACACCCCGAGATGTTCCGAGGCAAAGCAGTAGTTAGAGAGCCTATGTCTACACCACGGCCAAGGAATAGTTCGGTACCAAAAGAAATCTTTCACTTCGCCTCGATCGGCTCGGCACCAACAAAGAGACCTTTCGTCATGTCTCGACAGCAAGCAATAGCAATCAGCTCGGCGTTACCTCGGTACGATGTTTAAACCTCGCTATCGATAAAGCTTCACCTCGTCACAATCACCCTTGAATCTGACGAGTTGGGGGGCAAACTGTTGGGGTCAGTTTTCACCTACTCAAGATTTAATATTCCTAGGCAACAAGATACCGACCCAAAGTGAGCAAGAAAGAGAAAGAGACACGAGCCGCGACAACGCCTTTGAACAATCCGCACCAAAGAACCAAAGCCAAGCCGAGCCGAGACAAATCGGTTCGCCAAGAAGAGAAAGGTCGAACCCATAAGGTTACAAATGGGCTGAGGCGCAAATCGCTAACCAGTTCATGTGGGTCGAGTTATGGGCCCAGGTGAACAATTAACCTAGCCTAAGTCGGTGGCCGCACGAAGCAATAAGGAAACATTCATTTTCACGACCGAGAATCTCGCATACGAATTTGTATAAATAGTTTTCATAATCGTTTATAACAATCCATCTTGAAACCCTAACAACAGCTCTTAGCAACGTATTCTTGTATGCTTTCTAAACAGGAATAAAAACCATCTTTGGATCTCTTATTGTGTTTTTCATCAAGAAACTTCTGTTCCCTCTAAACGTCTCGACAAAAGATTGATTGTGTGAGTTTCGACTCTCACATGCGTTTGTAATTTTTATTTCAGGTACCAGTCATGTCTGACCATAACGGTGAGAACAACAACCCACAAAATCCACAAAATCCATTGCAGCAAATGGCCGGACGAGGAGACTTGTTCATACAAGCATTGACGACTCAAATAGATCGCTTGATGACTAACCGGCTAGAAACAGTTCATGAGAGGATCGATCAAATGCAAAATGAGGCTCAGCAAGCAAAGCTCCAAGGAGAGACTTGCTGAGACAACAAAGAGATGAGGCGGCTGAGGAATACTACGGAGGTGATGGTAATTCCTCTCGTGGTAGTCAAGGAAGGCAGAGGCGTGCTAGAGTACAACAACAAGACGATCTCGGAGGCCTCAAACTGAAAATTCCACAGTTCCATGGAAAGAACGATCCAAACGCTTACTTGGAATGGGAAAAAAAGATCGAACTGATCTTTAACTGTCAGCACTATACCGACGTCAATAGAATGCGTGTAGCAGCAACGGAGTTCTATGACTATGCTCTCAGCTAGTGGGATCAACTTGTTACCTCTAGAAGATGCAGCGGTGAGAATCCAGTAGAGTCATGGAATGAAATGAAAACTATCATGCGGAAGCGGTTCGTTCCAAGTCATCATCATAGAGAACTACATCATCAACTTAGAAGACTTGCTCAAGGAAACCATAGTGTCGAAGAGTATTATCAATAAATGGAGACGCTTATGATACGGGCTGATGTAGCTGAGGATAGAGAGGCAACCATGTCTCGATTTTTAGGTGGCTTGAATAGAGACATCCAAGACAGAATGGAGATGGACTATTAAGTTGAACTAGACGAGATGCTACACAAAGCTATTCTGATCGAGCAACAACTCAAAAGGAGGAACTCTTCCTCTCGATCCTCTTATGGTGTTGGGGCATCCTCTACTAAACTAAGCTATCAAGGTGATGAGAAGTAGATTGCTAAGCCCAAGATTGAGCCTAAACCGTTCACACCTGTTCAAGATTACAAAGGCAGAACCGAAGCTACAACTTCTACGGTTCGTGATGGGAGGTGTTTCAAGTGTCAAGGCAAAGGACACTTCGCAAAGGAATGTCCAAACCAGAAGATCATGGTTCTCTTAGACAATGGCGAGATTGAAGAAGAAGGAGTTAAAGGAGATCTCTTAGTAATTCAAAGAGCGTTGAATGTTCACATCAAAACCGACGAGCATGAACAAAGGAAGAACTTATTCCATTCAAGATGTCACGTTCAAGGAAAGGTATGCAGCATCATCATAGACGGAGGCAGCTGCACCAATGTGGCAAGTGAGACAATGGTTAAGAAACTAGTGATGACCGTGAAGAAGCATCTGAAGCCTTACAATCTTCAATGGATCAACAACGATGAGATGAGAGTGAGCAGCTAAGTTTCGGTTCCTATAACCACTGATAAGTATCAAGATGAGATTCTGTGTGACGTCCTGGCCATGGAAGCAAGACACATCTTTCTAGGAAGACCATGACAGTATGATCGAAGAGTTCTTCATAATCGTTTCAACAATCGGTAATCGTTTGAATACGAAGGAAAGAAGATTACTTTGGTTCCTATGACGCCACAAGAAATTTATCAAGACCAAATAAGACAAGAAAGTTCTTTTTATTGATTTTAAACAAACTCCTACGAGTTTAACTAACCACGCACCGAAGCTGCCAAATCCGAGTGAAAAACCTTTTCTTTTGCAGAAATCTCAGGCTATGATCAAAGGAGATGATCCAAAGGAGTTACCATCCTACCATCAAGAAGAAAATCATCTCCAAACATGCCAAGAAGAAATGATCGATCGGTCCTTCACTCGATCGATCGATCCAAAGAGGTCGGCCAAGGAAAAACCAAAAGGACCGATCGATCCACTTAACGATCGATCGGTCCACAACTTTTGGTCGAACAAGAAGAAAATCAACGGATCGATCCTCTAACAGATCGATCGATCCTTTGGTCCCGACCACAAACCGGTGAATTACTTAGAACGTTTAAGTGACGAGCTGAATCAACGAATTTCCACTGAAGGAAATCAGTTTTACCGACCAACCAGACCCCTAGAAGAGATTGGTCGAAGCAGAAATCAAATAGCACACGCCAATTCAAACTTGCCTTTGGAAACTACACTTGTGGCCGAGGTGGAGCATGTGGAACCAAATGAACGTCCAAACGACCAAACCACTACTGGGACATGTAAGTTCTCTCGACAAAACACACATTTTAAGACTAACGGTCGTGGTAATTTGCTATTTGAACATACATATTATAAGTTGTCTCACAACTTGCAAACCTGATCCGAGGAAGACCAAATCTTCCAAAAGAGAAGACTGATCGAGGAATTTGGGAGCTATGACCATTATGACTTTAAGAACTCTAAAGAGCATGAACAACTTCCAATCCCAGCTCAGATCAATTCGCAAGGTAAGTGTAATCTGATTTTAAACTTTAATCATGCTAACTTAGTTCTTTCCCTTGCAGATTTTTCGGATTTGAGGTCAAATCCTTTTCAAGTGGGAGAGGATGATGTGATCAAGGATGAGCAGCTTAAACCAGAGCTTGGAGCTAAGCATGAACCTGTTGGAAAGCTAAGGAAATCACTTGAACAAGCTGGTTCGAAGATAGGAGCTAAGGCCAAACGATTCAAGAAGGTCTTAGGGAAACTATTCCATCAAGTTGGACTCGACCAGATTGCTTGGGACAGGACGAAGAAGATGTTTTCAAACCTTATTGGTTTTGAACACATGCCAAATTAGATCAACAAGTGGACTAAGTGATTTATTTGTGCTATTTTCCTCCTCTTTGGTTTTATCCCAATGGGTTTTCCAAAGAGAGGTTTTTAATGAGGCAAGTAAATCACTTCCAAATAAACCCATTTGTTGATCCAAAGACCATGAAGAAAGCAATGCAAATCTCGACCAAAGGAAGGGCAAGAGTCTATTTTTTTGAATTCAAACTCTAGTTTAATTTTTGTGTTGTTTTTTGAGGGAGAGTTATTGTTGTTTCTCTCTCCCTCATGCGAACCCTTGTGTTTTCTTTTTAATCTCCTTGTAACCTCATTTGTGAAACCATCTAGTCTTTTAATCAAATCTTTCTAAATCTCTAGATCATTGTTGATGAGTAATATTCAACAAAAACCTTCGATTCTTTTGNATAACCCGACATTCTAAGTTGAGAAACCTTATTCTCTCTTTGATTTGTGTTTATAAACTCTTTTTTTTTCTTTGTATTTCTACAATTGTGACAAGAAAATTCGAGTATGGCAAATATATAGAAAATTTCCCGACTGATTCCCGACTGATTCCCGACTGAAAATCAAATTAGGTACACCTACCACAAAATGAATTCCACGTGATTTATAACTACTTTTTTGCTACTGATTTGCTACTGTTCTACGACCCACCGAATTCTGTCGCAAATCAGTCGCTAAATTTGCTACTGATTTGCGACTGAATTTTCCCGACTACAAATCAGTCACTATTCAGTCGCAAATTTACTACTGATTACCAACTGATTGTATTTGTCGCTAAATACCGACTGATTTGCGACTGTTTTAAATTGGTCGCAAATCAGTAGCAAATCAGTAGCAAATCAGTCGGTAAATTTACCGACTGATAAATCAGTAGCGAAAATCAGTAGCGAAAAAACTGTTTTGGTGTAGTGATGGTTAGGTTGGCGTGGGGGTGGTAGATAACGTTGATCGGGGTTAGGTTGGCGTGGGGGTGGTGGATCACGTTGATCTTCTTCAAGATCTGAATCGTCTGGATCGTTCTGTTCTCGAGCTACAGCTGTTGGTGCAGCTCCAAACGCCAAGTTTCGCATGGGAAGACGCCTTGGTGGTGAGTTTTCAACACAATCCATTATGTTTCCAAGGGCTTCAAGTTTTGTACTCATAGCTGCTATTGCCTCTAGGATCGCAGCTGTGGAGTCTGCTGGTGGTGCGTTCTATCCGTCCATCAATAGCTCCAGGTATGTCGAATCCTTCTTACTTGGTCTCTCAAACCTAAACTCTGATACCACTTGATATAAGCTTGAGATGTGAAGCTTATATTCTTCGACCAAGTAACAGTAAGAACCAAGGCTGGCTGAGAGCTTCTTTCCTTGGATCTGGGGATAGCGTGGAGTGAGGGTGAATCGATGGCACCACACAAGCTGTGAGGGGGCTCGTGATACTGCAGGACTTTTTTTGGAGACACACTCGACAAACAGAAGGGTTTTGTTCTTGTTGAGAAAAAATCGACATGACCAAAAGAAGAAAACAAGTTCTGAAATTCTTAGGGTTTATTGATTGTAAAAGCTTTCAAAAAATCTCTGTTACAAAAGGCTATTTATAAGCCTAAAAGTAAAACCAAATCTAACTAGGAAAAAGAATTAAAAGGAAATAAGAAAGGAAGAGTTTATCTCTTCTTAGAAAAAAGAAAAATTAACTAATTCCTAATAATAAAAGGAAACCCAATAAAAACCAAAAAAAGAAAAACCCAATAAAATCCTAAAATATAAAATCGATATTCTCTTCAGTCTCACTCGCCTTCTTCTTGCTCTTAAATAGTTGATAAGTTTCTGGTTTGCTCTTCCAAAGGTGGATCTTCTTGAATCTCCTCCAACAGCCTCACAATTGAATCTCCTCCAACAGCCTCAGAACAGCAGCATTGAACTTCTTGCCTAAGGATTTAGCTCTCGACCTTGTCATTGGCTTGTCTGGTACGATAGGAATGTCTTGAGCTGGTCCTTGCTGGATGTCCTCATCATTCCCTCCCTCTTGAAATGGTTTTGACCCCAAAACATCCCTTTGCAAGGCCCATCTCCTCTTGGTGCAAGTTTGGATCGCCTATTGTTGGGAAACCGTTCTGGTCTCATATGCAACCAGACCCAATCTCCAGGCTCAAATACCTTCTTCTTCCTTCCTTTGTTGCCCTCTTCTTTGTACATCTTGGTCCTCTTCTCGATATTCTCCTTGATTTGCTGATGTAATTTCTTCACAGCCTTTACTTTTCGTTCACCATCCAAACTTACAGCATCAGTTTGAGGCAGGGGTGACAAATCCAATGGTGTACTTGGATTAAACCCATACACGATCTCAAATGGTGAGAACTTGGTTGCTGAGTGTGTTGCCCTGTTATATTCAAACTCGACAAAAGGAATGCACTCCAACCAATTCTTCAAGTTCTTCCCAATTATAGCTCTAAGCAGTGTAGATAGTGTGCGATTCACTACTTCGGTTTGCCCATCAGTTTGAGGATGGCATGTTGTTGAGAACAATAGCTTAGTGCCCAACTTCTTCCACATCGTCTTCCAGAAGTGGCTTATAAACTTTGTATCTCTGTCTGATACAATAGTCCTTGGTATGCCATGTAGTCGAACCACTTCCCTAAAAAACAGATTTGCTATTTGAGTAGCATCATTCACCTTAGCACAGGGAATGAAGTGTGCCATCTTTGAAAATCTGTCTACCACCACAAAGATAGAGTCCTTGTGTTGAATCTTGGGCAGTCCCAACACAAAGTCCATGGAAAGATCGACCCAGGGTGTGGTTGTAATGGGTAGTGGCATATATAACCCATAAGGATGAGTTCTGCACTTCGCACGTTTACAAGTGAGACACCTTGAACAGAATTGCTCCACGCTTCTCTTGAGATGAGGCAAAAAGAAGTGTTCCTTGAGAATAGCCAGTGTCTTGTCCACCCCAAAGTGTCCCATTAATCCTCCTCTATGAGCTTTTCAGATCAGTAGCTCTCTTAAGGAACATTGTGGAATGCATAGCCTCTTCTCCCTGAACAAGAACCCATCATGCTTATAGAACATATCAGAAGCTCCTTTATCACACTTGTTTAAGAGTTCTCCCAGCTCTAGATTTTCAGCATCTAGATTCTTGATAAACTCAAAAGCAAGGATCTTCGATTCCATTGTTGTGATCAACGTGTGCCTTCTTGACAAAGTATCAGCCACCATATTCTCCTTTCCCTTCTTATATTTGATAACATAAGGAAAAGTCTCAATAAACTCCAACCACCTAGCGTGTCTTCTTTTGAGAGTGGTCTGTCCTCTCAAATGCTTGAGCGTCTCATGGTCAGTGTGTATGACGCACTCCCTAGCCAACAAATAATGTTACCATGTCTCCATTGTTCGAACCAGAGCGTACAATTCTTTGTCATAAGTGGGATAGTTCAGTGCAGCTCTGTTAAGTTTATCACTGAAATATGCCACTGGTCTTCCTCCTTGGGCCAGATAAGCTCCAATCCCAAGTCCTGATGCATCACACTCAAGCTCAAAAGTTTTGTTAAAATCAGGCAGAACCAGAACAGGGGTGTTGGTCAAACTCGTCTTCAAGCTGTTGAAAGCATCCTCCTGTTCTTCTCCCCAAGAAAAAGGGACGTCCTTCTTGACTACTGCAGTTAGTGGTGCAGCTAACGTACTGAAGTCCTTTACAAAGCGTCGATAAAAACTTGCCAATCCATGAAAACTTCTGACTTGGCTAGCGTTTGTTGGTGTTGGCCAGTCTTGGATGGCTTTTATCTTCTCTTCATCAACTTGCAGTCCCTGAGAGCTAACAACAAAGCCTAGGAACACTAGATGATCAGTACAGAAGATACACTGTTTGAGGTTTGCATAAAGTCCTTCCTGCTGCAGCGTCTTTAAAACTAGCTCAAGGTGTGCAACATGATATGTTAAGCAGTTGTTGTAGACAAGTATGTCATCAAAGTACACAACAACAAACTTACAAATGTATGCTCTAAGAACGTGGTTCATTAGACGCATAAAGGTGTTGGGTGCTTTAGTGAGGCCGAAAGGCATCACAAGCCACGCATAAAGACCCTGCTTGGTCTTGAAAGTAGTCTTCCACTCATCACCTTCTCTCATTCGAACCTGATGATATCCACTTTTTAGGTCGATTTTGGAGAAGACAGTAGCTCCACTTAGCTCATCTAACATATCATCAAGCCGAGGAATTGGATGTCAATACTTCACAGTAATGTTGTTGATTGCTCTACAATCGACACACATTCTCCAAGTACCATCTTTCTTTGGTACCAGCAAAAAAGGAACAGCACAAGGGCTGAGGCTTTCGCGAACATAACCCCTCGCCATAAGCTCTTGTACATGTCTCTTCAATTCCTTAGCTTCAGTAGGGTTCACTCGGTAAGCTGGCTTGTTTGGTACCACAACTCCAGGTATGAAATCGATATGATGCTCAATACCTCGTATGGGAGGCAAACCTTCTGGTAATTCTTCAGGGAAAACATCTTTGAACTGCTCCAAGAGCTTAGTAACTTCAGGTGGTAAATTCAGAGTTGCAAAATCGATATTCAAGACCTCCTTGAAGATCATGAGCAGCACTGATTCTTTAGATGCCAAAGTCTTGCAAACAGTACCCATGTTAATCAGAAAGTTGGATTTGCGCTTCTCACCTTCTTTGGACATCTTGGCATACATCTCATGTACTTCTGTTGGCGTAAGTGGGGAAAGCTGATACTTGCGTTTGTTATGCACCACAGAATACAAATTGTTCCTGCCATGGTGCATAGTCTCTCTGTCAAATTGCCATGGTCGACCCAAGAGTAGATGTCCAACCTGCATTGGAACCACATCACACTTCACCTCGTCATGATATCGTCCCACGCTAAAAGGAACAAACACTTGATCTGTGATCTTGAGCTCAATCTTGTCATTAAGCCATCTGAGCTTGTAAGGCTTTGGATGCTTGAATCTCTCCAGGCTGAGCTTATACACCATGTAATCACTAGCAACGTTTGTGCACGATCCTCCGTCAATGATCAGATTGCAAATCTTGCCTTTGACAGTGCAACGAGTATGGAATATGTTCTCCCTTTCAGCCAACTCTTCTGGTTCAGTGATGGCACTCAACATTCGTCTAATAACAAGGAGTTCTCCAGTGTCAGGATATTCCACTTCTTCTTCTTGTTCTCCTTGCAGATTAGTCTATGTCTCATCTTGAGACTCATAGCCACCCGCTGTTGTAATGATCATAGCTCTCTGATTGGGGCATTCACGAGCCAAATGACCTCTTCCCCTGCACTTGAAACAATTAATATCTCTGGCTCGTTGAGGAGTGTCAGCCTTACTTGCTTCAGGTCATGGGTCTTTGCTTGATTCAGGAACCTTTCCTTTGAACCGAGCATCTACAACTGATGTAGGGGTTCTATCCACAGGTTTTTTGTTGAGTTTTGGGTCCAGTTAGGTTGTGCTCTGGACCTGTTAAGGGTGGTTTTACGTTTGATATGTTGTTCAGCTTGCATAGCCAAGTGAACCAGATCTTGCAGATCGTGATACACTTGCCTTTCCACCTTGCGGCTGATTCTCTCTTGCAAACCATCCATGAATTGAGCCATGAGTGTCTCCTCTGTTATATCCAACTCCAAACAGTTCCTCACATGCTCAAATTCCTCAAAGTATTCTTCTACAGATCTGCTTCCTTGGGTCAAACGACGAAATCGTCTTTGCATATCTCTGTGGAAGTGTGGAGGAACGTACTTGCTCCTCATCAAATCTTTCATCTCAGTCCAAGAGTCGAGAGGTCTTTGCCTGATCCTTCTCCTCTCAGACACTACTCTGTCCCACCAAGTCAAGGCATGATCAGTGAGTTGAGCTACTGCCAACGACACCTTCCTTGGACCCGTGTGATTGTAGTACTCAAATAGGTGATCCATCCTTCGTTCCTAATCAAGGTAAGCTTCTGGATCAACTTTCCCTGCAAAGGTAGGGGCAGTCAACTTTGGATCATGCACTACAAGAAAACATTTTTTTTACTACTGCAAAATCAGTCGGTAATCAGTAGCAAAACACCCTGTTACGACTGATTACCGACTGATTTTTGCAGTAGGTAAAGGTCTAGTCGCTAAAAATATCAGTCGCAAAATTACGACTGATTTACGACTGATTTACGACTGATATTAGGCAGTCGCTATTCAGTCGCTAATCAGTAGCAAAATTTTACGACTGATTAGTGACTGAATAGTGACTGATCTTTGCTACTACAATCGTAGTAGTCGGTAATCAGTCGTAAAAATTAACGACTGATTAGTGGCTGAATAGCGACTATAGGTTGCTACTACTTGGGTCGTCGGTAATCAGTCGTAAATTATAACGACTGAGTTACGACTGATTACCTACAATTTTTGCTACTTATTTACGACTGAAATGAGCATCGGTTTTGTATTTTGGCAATTTACCGACTGTTTACCGACTGTTTACCGACTGTTTA